>KN884347.1:105495-127178 GCA_000934455.1 Apostichopus parvimensis
GCATGTACCTAGCCTGAAAATATGGATCTCATGTCTGCAATTTCTCAATTGATGAGAAAAAAACAATCTATGAAATATGGTAATACATATCAGATGAGTTGAGATGGTCTGAAAATTGAGATTTTTAGGCATTTTTGGCACGTGTAGCACGCGTGCACACTATAGTTCATTTGACGGAAAAGACACATCTGGCAGACTTGTAAGGATAACCGCCCTTCTGACGTCCTACATGTTTAAAATTGGCGTTTAATTTAATTATTTTTTTCTCTCTCTCTTTTTTTCTCTCTTTTTTTTTCTCTTTTTTTTCCCCTTTTTTTTCTCTCTTTTTTTTTGGGCCAAGAGCAGGGGGGGTCCGGAACCCCTGGACCCCCCCTGGATCCGCGCCTGTAAAAGTGATAAGCTTGCAAGGTCACGAGAGTTTTTAATTTTTTTTTATGAAATTAGGATTGATACGAATGTTGATAAAGAATTCTTGATTATTCGACGTTACTTACAAAGAATATATAGTCAAAATAAAAAAAAAATAAGAAAAAATAGCAAAAAGAAAAGAAAAAGAAAATTGGATTAGACATTTCCTCTTACTATTTGTTAATCAGGTCTTTCTAACTTTTTTATCTGGCCATTTGGATTTGGTGATTTGTGGAACTAGTATCTATATATATTGTGTCAGGCCAGAGTAAAGTCTCGTATATTGCTGAGGACTTTTGTGCAGTTTCTGTTGAACGTGGAGCGGAATGTAATCGACTATATATGTGTAGCCCAAACGTTATTGCTAATGAATCTCCTAAGTCTGTTTAAATTGGCCCATTTCTAAAGAATAACTAACACTAGTATACAGAACAATTGTAAACTTGTATGAAATGTTACTTTTTCCCCTACTGTGACATCTCATGCACGAATTATTCTGTCTAAATTCTAATTTGTGATCATTTTTGTTATAATCTGCATGCATTGTTGATGTTTAGCCCTCTTTCCGTTTAACCGGCAGCGTACTCAGAGATTGGCGACATCTTTTATGAGAACATTGGACAGCAATTTAGTACGTCCGATAGCGACAACGACGGTTCTTGGCGTATAGACTGCGCAAACGAACATCAAGGTGGATGGTGGTACGGACTCGAGTATGAAGACCAAGGCTGTCAAACATTTAGAGACGGCGGTAAATGGTACGATTGCGGACTAACGAATCTAAACGGTGGCTTCTATAATTTCGACTCTGGCGGTATCTTTTGGAGTTCACTCTATGGCAACTACTGCAAAATGGAAAAGACGATAATGATGATACGTCCTTGGTACGATTAACTGAAGAAAGTGGTACCAATATATAGCAGGATGGTTTCGCAACAGTAATAGCACAGTGTATAGTATACAGTGCAGTAAAAGTAACAGTATACAGGGGTATACGATTAACTGAATCAATATATAGCATCAAAGTATCAATATAGCAGGATGGTTTCGCAACAGTATCTTCGGACGATTATGGCACAAAGGAATTATAAACCTGTTATATGGTCATGGCTTGCCACACGCAGGTTCCGTACCTAGCCTGCGTCAAACAGGTTAAGATTCTGTCATGTAAGTTTAACCATGACAATTAGAAACCGTCGGTAAAAGTGTTAACTTGTTACTCCTATTAACAAATTCCGTTAGCACACCCAGTTTTATACAGTCCTTTCATATCACGTTCTCAAAGCACTCATATACATGACTGTAGGAGAAGTATCAATATCATATTTCTATAAGATAAAAAAAAGGGGAAAAAAGAGGGTTAATACAGTTAGTAGGAATGCTTTGAATCACGGTATCGCATGGGCAGAGGACACTAATATACAGTCAGTGGTATATAACATTGTAAAATTGTTCCCCTTGGCTGGTCAGCTTCAATGGGTATAGCTTATATGAGGTTGATGTCAATTAAAGAGACAACTGGACAGAACCTTTATGTAAAATATAATAATTAGCTTCAGAGCCATGACGAAACAATTGGAATATTAAGGCCAAGAAGTCCTGGAAACTTATTTCCCACGAAATGCGCCTGGGATAGGATGGATGAAGCGCGCGAAGTCTTAATAGTATCTAACAGGTGGTTTTCTTGATTTTATAAATGAGCTGCAGTGTGAATTGTGTTTGGTCCTAGTTTTGCAGCCCTATATTCAATTTAATATTAACATTCTTTCAAAGGTGTATCCTTGTTGTCGACTAATACTAGCTTACAAAGGGATCTGACTTGAACGTACAAGTATAGTTTGATCACGTACCCGCAACCCCCCCCCCCTCCCCACCCACCCACTGAATACTTCTATAGGCATCAGACTGAAATTGTTCGGCTCGACTCGGCAGGTTGTCACAATCAGTTCATATTTATTTAAGTACTGGCCGTGTTATGTAACTGTGAATTATTATCTTTATCAAACTGATAGGAAAAGCAAAGAATAGATCATTGTAAATTCGTCGTGAACTTGTTTTGACTATCTTCCCGATTCAACCAGTATCCGGCCCTGTCGTCGCGAGCTATGAGTTGGTAGGGCCGCGTGTTTGTGTCACCGAGGCCTTCTTTTTGAAGTTTTCAGTTAAAAGTTTATCACAAAATTATCCCTTCATTCCAGGATCCACTCAATTGATCCCCGCTTCCCGGGCTGCTTGCCTTCCCCGCCACCCCACCCCTTACGTCTCCAAGTCAGGCCAGGTCTTTACATTCTTAATGGCTTCATTGTGAATGTTTAAATCCATTGTCAAGTTGGTACCTGCTGTCTTCAGGCCTAAACCTTCTCTAACTTAAGCGACGGTTAGAAATATATATTCAACCATGATCCCGTCAAGAAAGGAAATGACGTGTCCTGAGTTAAGTCGTTTTGAAGAGTTGGCCTTTTTCATGACAATGTGGATAGTAGCGTCCTCTATCTTGATGAATACCTTCAGCGTGATATTAATCAGGCACCGATGGCTTACGTCTACATTAGATGAATAATCTAAAAGCAATATCAATGAATGTATCTATCTCGCGTAACTTCCCATCGCCCCTTTCCCCCTCCCCTTGCCCAGGATTCTCTCCCACATCTAAACTGCCACAAACTTTCTTTTGGCGTTCAATAGAAGTTGGCGGGAACCAGAGTGATTAAATAACGTATACGTAGTTTAGTAAGCACTGTCCATATATCTGCATAATGAATCATTGCACGATTAACGTAACCCCGACACCGTGTATACATATACATTCGACCACACTACCACCATTGAAACACCTACAATCTCTAGCCTAGGTGTTACTCTTATTCTTATTCCCTTGTAAATCCTAGATCCACAAACAAAGGCATGACACCATTCAAGTGCAAGCGTTTCCTTTGAAGCAATGTTGGGTGTGTTTCATTTGTAGAACGTGAGTTTCTTTGCGCATATTTTTGCTTTCAGTGAAGCAACTGTACTGTATGACCAGGTTCCAATCCAAGTTAACGTTTCCTCGGTCCTACCTTGGGAGGCTAGGCCTAACGTTAGTCTAACTAAACAACACTGACAATTAGTTACAGCAAGGCCTACCTTTACTAGGCTAGGCCTACTGTCAATTAGCAATGGTCATATAAATGTGCTTGAGCAACAGTATGTTAGTGAAATAGAGCCTAAGCATGTTCATATTGTGGCAAGACCAAGGCTTTTACTTGTATGTTATTGTTAGGCCTATGAGTATGACTTAATAATAATACTACACTTTGTAGGCCTAGGCCTACCCTAGTTTAGGCTTGTACTAGTATTAAGTAGTAAGTAGTAGGCCTAATAGTAATATAGTAAAGGCTTTATAATTGATGCACCTTCGTAATTGACGCACCTTCAAATAGTACTAGCAACACAGCAGATATTACTAGCAACAAACTAAACGACACAGCAGGCAACCTAAACGTTTTGAAGCAGAGTTACATATTTCATGAGATTGAATCCATTTCAGGTATGCCCTGATCACATGTTTTTTTAGCTTTAAGCGCCCTCCCCAAAGATTGCACATATTTTTGGCATTTGGAAATCTTACTCCCTAAACATGACCAAAATTACCTTAACATGATACCCCTACTTTCTGGGACGTGACCTGTCTGAGCTTAAGAGGCTCAGAGCATAGCAAACAGCATCCAGAGTCAATGGATGTATACTTACACTCTGACTCTGAGTTACAGTTAGCTTATCGACGAATGTGTCAATTTTGGAATATGAAAGAACTTGACATGGCAGACATTTTGTGGTCAAATTCTGCCCAATCGTACGTTGCCTAGGCACAGAACAATAAATATTTTGAGATCATTACATTTCTGAGGAACTACACATATGAAAAATGCATACAGTTGAGTGATTTGGATTTTTCCTTGGTAGAAATTGTTGATTAAATCCTTAAGTGCGTCAATTTTGAGCCCACCATGCTACTAGTAATACTTAGTAGGCCTACTACTACTAGTACTAAGTACTAGTACTATTAGGCTATAGTATTAGTAGGCTACTACTACTAATTTAGACCTATGGTGGACTACAGCATTTGGCCCCTAAGGTTCTTTTAAACTAAATTATTGCAGTGATTATGATCCCGCTGATGTTGCACAGTTGCTTATTTCTATCTTTTAGGTTTCCATAGCAATGTGATTTCATCTATGCTTTGACCAAATTCCACAGTAAATGTAGAGAATTATACTGGTATGGTAAATGATGGCTTGGGAGTCAAACTGTACTAAGCAAGGAACATTTTTCCTTACTTTGCTCATGTTTTGAGGTTTACTGTATAATTTCGCTTTTCCGATTTGACTAACGAATGCAGTGACTAGCCTACACAGTGTCTATCACTATCAGCGCAGCTACTGATGTATTTAAATTTGGTCACACAGCAAAGTGTTGTAAATTGAACTTGTGTCATTTGTAAACAGATCATTGTCTGGCCATTCAGGAAATGCATGCATTCAGCTAGCTAGTGTACTGTAGCTATTAAAGGGAATTTCTTATTTGAAAATTGTCACTAGGCTAGGGAGCTTGTGAATATGGATTACAACAAAGGGCGAAAGGCTTCTAGAGGTTAATTTTTATGCTTTAGTTGTGAATCACCATCTCATTGGACTGGACAAATAGGGCATAGCAAATTCCATATTTGTTTTTGTTTTGTCTATTTTTTCGGTCATCATTCTTCCAAATCACACCGTATTGAAACATTTTCCATCTTCTTTAAAGATTGCAGTATGGATAAAAGGAAATTTGTGGAGGATGGCGCAACTCCAAAAGCAAAAAGAGTTCATGTGAAAGCGTCCTCATCTCAGCGGTCCTCTGCAGATGATAGTGGATTGGATTCATCACAGTTACATGATCTTTCATCTTTAGGGGTGAGTGATGTTCTCAACACACCATAAGGCAGCAGTTCTACAGACATTTGGGTCCACAATCTAGAATTTGTTGAGGATTGAGCCAAGACCCACCAGACTCGCACCCTTCAGTTTCGCTGCTAGTAAAGCACGGAAGCTAACTATTAGTATGGTCTGAATGTAAAGGATGACTTAAATCAATCTCCATCGAAAAGCTCTCAAAATTGAGCAGGGATTACAAGGACACAATTCCTTTCAAAAACTTTAATCAGACTTAACTTGCATCGAGCCAGGAAGAATAAGTCTTCACATTTTACAGTGACATAGCAACTATACCTTTTTTGTTTTCTTGGAGGAGGGGGAGTGGGAAGGGCCTTAAATCCCTTTTAAATATTTAGGCTCTGAAACAGGAGTGCAACCATGTATAGCTTTAAGGGGGATTTAGTCCCCTCCCCCAGGAAAACATCAGGGAGGCCCAGTCTTCCCTCCCCCCAGTGGCAGATAGAATATAAAAAATAACACATATAATTATTGTCATCTCTTACAGAACAATGCTGACCATGGTATCATTGATAGGATTTATCTGAAGAATTTCATGTGTCATGGAAAACTGGAGTTCAATTTCGGTCCTAACGTGAACTTTGTTGTGGGAAGGAATGGAAGTAAGTGTGTGAGATCGATTAACGCAATAAACTGTAACTGAAAAGATTTTCAAACAGATTTTCTTGGTTGAAAACAACAGTTTACGATAGGATTCACATTGTGCTTTCTGTGCTACAATTAAGCAATTAAGAATTTAGCAATTAAGATTAGAAAGCATCCACAGATCTATATCTTGAAATATTGATATTTATAGTGCAACCATTGGCAAAAAGAATAATGGAAATTTGCAAAATGTGCACTTGTGATAAAATGAAACGTGAGATAGGCCGACCGGAACCCGTCTTCCATCTCCCATCTTCAGTACTGTACCTGCTCTTCAAAGGAAGGAGTTGTAATGCATGCAGTAGCATACCAAACTAATATAAAATGAGCAAATAGCTACCAAACATGTGTTCAATTGTACACCAAGCCATGTATACATACATTTTGTTTGGGCCGGGGGGGGGGGGGGTGATACACCTCACTGACGATGCTATGCTTGCCTGTTTACCTTCTCCCCTGCCCCTCCTTTGTCCTTTGTTTACCTTGATGAAGTCTGGATTACAGTATTTGTGTGTGTGGATAAACAATGTTTCAAACATCATTAACTATTGTGCATTGCAAGCAGAATTCTTGGGTCTGGTGGGAAAATTTACTGAAAATCCTAGATTACCAATGTATACCATTCAGGAATCATAGTTGTTCTGTGCTTTTTTTTTTTTAATAATTTCATTATTGAATAAATTATGCTTTTTACCAGACATTAAAAATCTCACATTCCCATCAAATTCACTCTCCAGGTGGCAAAAGTGCCATCATGACCGCTCTGGTGGTTGGACTTGGAGGTAAAGCATCTGTTACCAGCAGAGGCTCATCACTGAAAAATTTCATCAAGGATGGGAAAAAGTGAGTGTTGAGATTCTCTCCCGGTGAAAACAGTTTTTTTTTAATGTGTTTTTCTTCTAAATGTTAATAAGAGAACACTGGAGGGCTATATATATACTTCGCTCTAATTCATCGCTGATGTTACTAATCCCTAGAGTAAAACACAGACTTACGGCTTGAGAACGTTCGCATCCAGTGCACCGTGCCTGTGGAACTGACTTCCAGAACATGTAAAAATGTGCAATACTGTGAACGGTTTCAAATCAGCTCTCTAAACGTATCTCTTCATCAAAGCATATATGTTATAATTGTTATTATTATTTTAAGCGCTACGAGAATTATTTCATAGTTTGTTTGGCGCTATATAAAAATTATGTATTAAAATGATTATTATTATTATTATATTGTAGGTACAGTAGGTATAACAGGTACTATACATTGTAGGTATACATAGTAGGTACAGGTATACATAGTAGGTACATTGTAGTATAGTAGGTATACATAGTAGGTACAGAGGTTTTTCTTGTGCTAAATCTACAGCTTAGAGTTACATGGCTTAAGCAAGTCTATTAGCAGGGGTGTGCTCACTCCGCACGGCCTCGCCCGGCAGTTCTGAATGCCGCCCAGTGTAAACAGTACCGTAAAAAATTTCTGCCCGGCACTATTTTTGATGATTAATTTAACAAATTTTACCATAACCAAAATATGGGTGATTAGTTGGCACAGAAGTTAGATCAAAAGTAGGACAAAGATAGCACCATTTGACATCTAAGCCTACATCATTTTCAAAAATTTTCAAAAGAGGGGGGGGGGGGAATCCCAACCCCTTAGACCACTTTCCCCAGATCACACAAATCCACGGTCGAACACTTCAATTATTCCTGAGCACATCCTTGCAATACCATTCTTGAACACTCTCTCACACATGTTTACACAGTATAAACAAGAATCTATTCAGTGCAATTGTGCAACACTGCCTATTTAAGAAGCAACAGGGAGGAAATATTTGAGTTTGCAAACAAAGGAAACCACATTGTCACAAAGAAAATTATCTCAGTGAATTATGAAATATAAATAAGAATGCAGTCACTGCATTACTATTACCTGTAAAATCATTTCTTGTTTTTGCCATCTCTTATGATAAAACCCAAAAATTAGTGTCTTTTTAAATTCTGTTCATGCTTAGGATTTGATTACGTTAATCGAAAGTCATCTCCATATTAAAAGAAAGTAAAATACCAGAACGAAATAGTTTAAAAGATATTCCGAGAAAACTTACTCTCTGCCAATTTGCAAAGAGCCGGAAGTTCAACCATTTGGTCTTGTATTCTCGAAATATAGCGTTGCAGAAATTTCCATCATTCTACGAAACGAGGGCACAGATGCTTATAAGTCTGAACTGTACGGCCCAAGGATAAGAATCGAGAGGAGGATAACTTCGGATGGCGCAACCTCATACAAACTAAAATCGCACAAGGGGCACGTGGTGAGCAATAAACGAGAAGAACTGACTCGCATTATGGACCAATTCAATATTCAGGTGAGATTTTTTTATCACACAGTTTAAATCAGTGAGTCGTGCACATTTATTTGAACCAGTTTGTGGAAGTTATTAATGAACCTAGGAAGAAGAACTCAAAGCCAGAAACTTCAGCAAGAACTCAAAGCAAGAAGTTACCAATTTGAGACAACCTTGTAGATGGTTTCACCTATTAAAGGCATTGAAGACTCGCCCCAAACCGTGTGCGGCCTCTGAAAAAGTTAAATTTCTGTTGCTTGCAAGTGACGTTTTGTTCGTGTCGCTACAAAATGCAGACATTAATGAAACGTGATACCTTGTTATCTTTAGCTGGACCTGAGATGTCCATCCTTGTATCGTTTATACACTGTGCTGTGGGTATTGACTGCAGCTGTATGTGCTGACTGTACACTAGTGTCTAATTACCGACGGTAGCAAGCTGTGGGTGTATTTTCTGGGATCGATGGTGGTGTCTAACACTTCTGTTACACCTCATTCGAAACTAGGTCAGATTACCGGCATTAGACGTTTCTTTTTGCGCGAGTCTTCACACCCTTTAAGGAAATGCAAACATCTAGAAATTCTGTTACAGAGCCACATCTTCCTATTAGAGTTGAATATGAGAGTAAGAGAGCCAACTTTTTCTAACTCATTCATTATCTGAAAATTAATTTTTGAGGATCAAGCTAGGTAATATATTGCACTCTCTTGGCAGTGTAAGTGTTGAATGAAGATCAATTTTTAAGCATCACAAAATTCTGCTTTCATGTGGCTTGTGAGATATCTTTATGATATCTTTTCCAAAATCACAGAAGTTGCAATTTTCTTATTTGAATCTGCTCGTAATAACTAAGATAAGCCTCCACTTTCTATGACGATAACAGCTTCATCCCTAATACTAGTATGTAAGTTATATAAGAGACGAGAAATGCCTGCTTTGAAAGTGTGGTAACTCTACAGTAGGCTAAATGCAGATATTGTTTTTTTCTTTTTGAATGAAAGCATTTTCAAATTCCTCTGCTGTGATAATGAAGTAACTTTGCTAATGTTGTTTCTGTAAGAGTTAAGTGTGTGTTAATAATCAGATACTCAGGATTGAATTTTGTAAAAGTTTTCCACAAATGGTGTTTACCCCCTGATCTGATATATATGGTGACTAGAAAGTCTCAAAATTTCTCGTTCCGGGCTCACATGTTTGTGGTTATTCGAGAGAAGAACTCGGAAGAGTTCATTAACAGAGTGATCAGTCAACAATTGAGCTCATTAATTATCAACCTAATTTGTGTCTTTTAAGTTTCTTGGAGTGTTCAAATCTACAAAGCGATACGATGGGAGTTCATACAGATGTTTCCCCAATAGCTATTTAAATTTTCCTATTTCTATTCTTGTCAACAGGTTGATAATCCAGTCTCAATTCTCAACCAGGATACCAGCAGAAACTTTCTATTTACTAAAGATCCTAGAGATAAATATAAGGTAATACAACATAACCTCTGTTGTTTTGCAACATTGATGTTTGGAAAATATGGGGTCCGTTCTCTTGGAAACTGAGAAGAAAAAAAAGGGTTCTTTGTACAACAACTTCTATAAATCTTTTCTTGAAGTTTGAGTCAGCCCCAGATACCTGTTGTAATAGACAGTCTGTTATGACATAAATGCAAGAAGAAAAACATTGTATATTTTGCTTCATTGTATTACCTTAAAGGCATTGAAGACTCGCCCCAAACGGCGTGCCGTGCTCTGAAAAAGTGAAGTTTTCTGCTTGTTGCTACAAAATGCAGACAGTAATGAAATGTGATACCTTGTTATCTTTAGCTGGACCTGAGATGTCCATCGCTGTATCGCTTGTACACTGTGCTGTGGGTAATGACCGCAGCTGTATGTACTGACTGTACACTAGTGTCAAATTTCAGAAGGTAGCAAGCTGTGTGCATATTTTCTGGGATCGATGGTGGTGTCTAACACCTCTATTACACCTCATTCTAAACTAGGTCAGATTACCGGCATTAGACGTTTCTTTTTGCGCGAGTCTTCACACCCTGTAATGTCAAAGTACATGGGAGGGGTTGTGGGAGGGGGGCGGTGGTGGTTAAGGTAAGCTGTTACCCTCATCCTTGAAACAAATTATGAAACGGGAAAAGGAAAACCTGAACTTGATCTCTATTGTGCCTTGAAAGGTTTGTTCATCAGCCATTATCTTGTTCTTGAGCAGCGTTGTAGGATTTCTAATTATAGAGTGTATCTTCACAGTTAAATTTTGTTCTTTTTTTGTTTCGGCTCGTCTAGTTTTTCATGAAGGCCACACAGTTGGAGCAGATCGAGTCGCACTACGCGCTCATTCAGGAACAGAAGACCATCACGGAGGATAAAATTTCCATGAAGGAGGAGGGCCTGCCCGACCTGGAGAAGGATGCCCTTGCGAAAGAACAACGGTTTAAAGACATCGAATCTCTGAACACCCTCAGGGAAAAGAGAGAAAAGCTGTTGAAAGTGCTAGCTTGGGCGCATGTGACGGAAATAGAGCAGGTAAGGGCAACAGAAGAGATGAGGAAAAGAAGGGCTCTGTTCCTAGTTCTGTACTTACAGGCATCCCACACACCACTGACCCATCCCTTGCCCCTGTCCGGCCTCGCCCCTTGAAGTATTTATATTTAATGAACAACTGACAGTTTGAACGTCTCAAAGAGTTTGGTCTGTTCGCATCAAGGCAACACGACTGCACTTAAAGATTTGGTGAACCCTTTTTGAGATTGATTTCTAGACGTCATATATTTCTAATCAGTAATAGCCATACACAGATTGTACCTGAAATAGATGCAACTGCAGAATACCCGAAGATTGTTCTCTTGCTTCGGTTTTTGAGGCAACCATAACCTTGGATCAGTCATGATAGCGTGTGATATGAAGTCAGCTGATGTAACCTTGTAAAAAACATTGGAAAAAATGCTACCTCAAGCAATGAAGTTTGGATGGATCTCAAACCTTGAATGAATGTTGCCCAGCATTGAACAGTCAAAAACTACCATTTTCAAAGGTCATTTAAGGTCGGCAGCAGCAGCACTCAAAATGGAAAATTATTGTAAACACAGAATCATAAGAATGGGAGTATTAGTGGTTTTCATTCTTAGTGTGAGGTGGACCTGTATTGAGTTCCAGAAAACATTGTTTTTTTTGGTGCGTAAACAAAAGTCAGCAGAGGTCATAATGTGTAAACATTGTACAGACAGTATTCCAGGAAGTAAACCATTGATCGTACAGGTCCAGTTTAATGTATGCGGTAAATGAAGCATATTAAAATTAGTGGTGGTCAAATGTCAGTTAGATCAGTGCTCAGAATTTAAAATCCCTGTAAACAGGATATTTTCATAATTGGAGTTTTTAACTGGTTTTCATTCTTTCTTTGAGGATGGCTCATAAAATGAGGGAGACAAATAGCATTCTTGTATGTAGTAAAGGTCAAAGGTCATTTGAGGTGTGAAAATATGTAAACCTTGTGTAAACCTTAAAATATGTAAACCTTGTGTAAACCTTAAACCTTAAAATATGTCAACCTTAAAATGTGTAAAAATATGTAAACCTTATGTAAACCTTATGTAAAAATATGTAAAATGGTATCTCAAGACTGGAATTTCCACATAGACCTAAGGTTCCTTACAAATTTCAACTAATTAGGTGATGTACAAATTTTTTGTCTCCTTGCCAGAGCAAGATGAACCCATTCAATGTCTGTAAATCTTGCACAGGTAATAACTACTACCATAATGCTTCAGTGAACTTCAAACTACTATTACTGATTACCAGAATCCATTTTGTGTGTGAAGTTGGAAGATCATATGAGGTCAAGAGTAACTATGGCCCTTGTAAACAGAATAACGTAAGCACAAGAACCCTGCTGATAATGTGAATTCAGCAATGGTCCAAACTCGTAATAGTGCTTGCAGTGTTACATTGAATATTATCATGTGAAAAAGATGAGATGTGAAATGAGATGAGGAACCACTGAAACGTTTGGCCTTCTGGTTACGTTTCTGCTTGATTTGTTTACCACAAGAATCTCTAAAAGGATTGCTTGGGAACAACTTCATGTTTTGTGTGTCCAGATTCACCCGATTGAATACAAGGTCCCTATTGTTTTTAGAGGTCAAAGGTTACTGTATCTCTGGTCAACAGAGGTTTTAAGTCTGAAACCATACAAAGCTAAAGCTTGGATGAAACTTTTATTACTTTGATATGTAGATCCATACTAGTTCAATAGCCTTCCTTTCAACAATTGTCAAATTTCAACAAAAAATGGTGATCTGGAAAGTTTCTCATATATTCTGTCTGGGTTTTTGTTATCTGTTTAGGAATTGGATGTTATCGCCAAATCGTTGAACCAAGAAGAAAACAGGTTACCAAAGTTTGAGACAAAAGTGGAGGAATCTCAGGTAAGAATTTGTAAATGTCATTTCTCGAAACGTGGGAGTGTTAGTGAGACGCGACAACCTACAGTAGACTAGTAGCAGCGCTTGGTAATTTCCTGTTACATATAAATGATAATTAAATTGTGGCATTCAGTCATGTGACATCAGTGATGTCTTCCTGTATAACCAAGACTCAATCATTACAATGAGCTTCCTGGCAAACCATAAACAACGAGTGCAATAATGTATCGTTGAATTAATCCGACTGTTAAACAACCTCAAAATAAAATAAAACTGTTTAGCAAACTGCTTATCCACTAGAGAGCCTGTGTAAGAGAATGTGTAAAGGTAAGTTGGCCTGAGATTTCGATCCTAGCAGGATCTTCTTCAGAGGCTAAATGACAAGTAACAGTAACAGAAGGGACCAAAAAACGCACAGAATACAGACAGGTTAATGAGCATGGTGAACACAAAGAGATAGATGTTAGGGTATTAGAAGACAAGGGATGGAGAGAAGAAAGAAAGAAACCAACAGGGGAAGAGGAGAGGCAGGAGATAAACAGTGGAGGGACAGTGAGGGTTGTTAAACAACCTATCTGAACTGTGTGAGCGATTGGATCGAAATGAAAATTGGGAAAATCAAACAAGATGATCTGGGAGTGGCTGATTTGCTTTATAAACAGATCTTCAACTGGCTTTCGATGTATCAATTTTATCATTCTCGTTTCTTGAAAAAAAATACTTTGTGTGCCCGACTGTAAAATGTAAATCGGGTTAATTCAATATCATCTGCAGTGTTGCATGTTTTTCGTTTTCCCCCTGCGACACATTTTTTATCGGCATCATGATGTAAACCTCGGCCTTCACGGCCCGCTCTCTATCGACAGGTCAAAGTTTCTGAGGCGGAGGGCAAAGTCAACGAGGTGAAGCAGAAGATAACAGAGTTGACCAAACAGATGGAGGAAATTCAACCTCAACTAGATGTCACTAAAGGCCTCTCGGCCCAGAGCAGAAGATACGTGAAGGATTTGGAGGTAAGAGACATTGTTAACAGATTGATGTTGTCAAAACCATAAGGCAGAAGAATGACCGACAGTGGTATTTGTCACTGTTACAAGTAATATACATATACCAAAGAACAACCCATTTCAAAATGTGATTCCAGCAAAATGACCATTTTTTTCCTTCTCTCTTTGGCAAACTGCGAAATTTAGTAGCATTTTAACAGGTAAAATAGCCGTAATTTCAATTACTGTAAATGTCATCGTTTTCTTTGAAATAAATACATTGTACGTTACAGAAAAAAAAACATCAATCAAGTTGTTTTAAATATTGTAATCGTTGTACCTAGCATTTTCTTATTTTGCAACAATTGTCTGTTTCAAAATGACAGATTTTTAATTGAAGAGTCAGAAAATCTATGATTGTAAATGGAAGTCTTCCCAAAAAGTTTACATTTTTTGGCCTTGTTTTTCTTCATCTCCAGAAACAGATCAGATCCATACAACAGTCGGAGGCTCGCGATCGACACGACATGAAAGATTGTCAGAGGAAGATTGAAGAACTAAAGCAGAGGTAAAAGAGCAAAGCTAATGTAATTATCAGGGATGTGCTCAAGTCGGGTGGCCGCAGGCAGTTCTGAATGCCGCCCGGCACAAACAGTACTTTAGACATTTCCGCCCCGGCACTTTCTCAAGATTATAATTAATCTAACAAATTTTACCAACCAATTGTGAATACTTTGCCCAGAAGTTAGTAGCAGAATAGGAAAAAGCGCCGTTTGCCATCCAAGCATACTTTATTTGAAAAAAAATTGTAAAGGGGAGGGGCCAGCACCCCCCCTGAGACCCCTCTCCCAGGTCGTGGATCACACTACTGCACAATTCTGCCCGGCACTCAAATATTCCTGAGCACATCCCTGAATAATGAGTATGAATCATAACCACAAGAACTACAACATAATATAGTAATCATTCAAAGTTGAAAGTTGGATTGAGGAACGGGCTTGGTAACCTTGTGGATTGGCGACAATCCCGAGGGAATATACTTGTAGACCTCCTCTCCCTTCTCCCCCCACCCCTTCTCCACACCCCTCACCTTCCCTGATTTTGTAATAAAAGTATAACTATGAGCTTTGATATGGATGGATCTTATAATGCCACATGGAGAGATTTATCACATGTGCTCATGTTGCAG
The DNA here is from genome assembly GCA_000934455.1 of Apostichopus parvimensis. Classification (NCBI taxonomy): domain Eukaryota; kingdom Metazoa; phylum Echinodermata; class Holothuroidea; order Aspidochirotida; family Stichopodidae; genus Apostichopus; species Apostichopus parvimensis. Next base: position 120,462 of record KN884347.1, read on the forward strand.
TGCAACATGGAGAGATTTATCACATGTGCTCATGTTGCAGTACAACGTGGAGAGATTTATCACATGTGCTCATGTTGCAGTACAACATGGAGAGATTTATCACATGTGCTCATGTTGAAGATTTATCACATGTGCTCATGCTGCAGTGCAACATGGAGAGATTTATCACACATGCTCATGTTGCAGTACAACATGGAGAGATTTATCACATGTGCTCATGTTGCAGTGCAACATGGAGAGATTTATCACATGTGCTCATGTTGCAGTACAACATGGAGAGATTTATCACATGTGCTCATGTTGAAGATTTATCACATGTGCTCATGTTGCAGTGCAACATGGAGAGATTTATCACATGTGCTCATGTTGCAGTGTAACATGGAGAGATTTATAACCTGTGCTCATGTTGCAGTGCAACATGGAGAGATTTATCACATGTGCTCATGTTGCAGAGCAACATGGAGAGATTTATCACATTGTGCTCATGTTGCAGTGCTCAGAGAGATTACGATAAGGAACGTCTGGAGAGGGAGGAGAAGATGGCCATCTTGCTTAAAGAGAAAGAGGAAAGGGAGGCCAGATTTGCCACGACCGAAAATGACTTCCGACAGTTTACAGAGGCAGTGGAACGTACAAGGCAGAAGAATTATGAATTGAGGTAGGAGTCTAAACATTCTTCCTGACTCAGGGTGGATTGTTGTTTTTTTGGCTGCAAGTTTTTTTCTGCAGAGAAATTAAAAGTTTGAAGTCCTTTAAGTACTTGCAAAAATTTTGAAGCATATGCCGGTTGTTGTAAGAGTAAGTAAAAAGTAATTCTCTGATGGTTTTACACTGGTCAAGCCAATCTTTTGAATGAGGATTTCAGAATAGCTTGAAGTCAGAGCTCACCCTACCTATGTAAATTCTGGGGGCTAGGGATCCTTTCATGTTTTTCGTGTGGAAAGTTTCTGAAGCAAAAAGCAGAGGGAAAGATGTATAGTTTGTACTAAGAGAGTCCCTTTCCTTCGTTCAACATCGCTATCCATTGTCCGTAATGATCCCTAAGACACTTTCCCTTTAAAAACTGCCAAAATTCTTTTTGCTCTTTGTTAATCCTTGCTCTTTAGCCTGGTTCTCATACAACAGTATCTGTTTGCATGAAAATACCATTTCCACAGGTGTCTTTAATACAGACTTTTTATCCTGTTAGGGAGAGCAAGGTTGTACATTTTCAGCCCTAGTTCTGTGTTGAATTTTATTTACAGCCTGGTGCTGCAATAGGCGACCATTACACGAAAGATATATAGGTACCTGAAAACAGTTTTCTGCTGAACCCCTCCAAGAATGAAAAAAAAATAGTCATAAAATTCAAATTTTGAATAATGAAATGCAACAAATGTGTGGGACACAAATATATTGTTAAACAGTTCAGAACTTGTTTAAATCAAGAGAATTCACATGATTGTATCTGTGTAGATCTAAAAGCCTGAGTGGTATCAAATAAGGAGTCAAACAATTACATGGTTTAGGTTACAGAGAGATGTAAAGTTACAAGCCCAGCACGCCATAAAGCTGTAATGGAAATACTACGGGAACAGGATCACTACAGAATCCTTGCACAGGGCAAATTTCTAAGGATTATTCTTCAGAGACGACCAAATTTTCTGTTGGTACAACCAAAATTAGCTTTGGAGGTCGATTGGTTGTTTACATTAAATTCAGATAGTATTGTAACTAAAAGACCCACAAATAGGTAGAAAATGATAATTGGCATCAACCCTCCATCACTACGAAAATAAAACTAGTGGCAGGCTTGCAGTGGCAGGCTAGTGGCAGGTGGCTAGTGGCAGGCTTGCGGTTCCACCTGAATGGGAGTTTAAACTGGCCCAAAGCTAGTGTTCTATTCACCAAACCAAAAAGTCTCGCCTACAGTATACACATCGATCGTTTTTGTCGTTAGTTTGATACCTTTTAATAACGGACAAGTAAAGAGAAGGATCTGGTCGTCCGAGGGAAGACCAGAAGAAGAAGAAAAATAAAAATACCTTTGAAAATTTGCCCCGGTGCAGTATCCTCACAGAACATTGCAGTATTCATGCAGAAGCTTGCAGAATAATAATAATAATATGATAACATGTGCTATTTATAAAGCGCTTTCCAATAAAATCTCAAAGCGCTGTACAGAAAGAAATACCTAAAAGATAACAAACAATACAAAAAAGTGCACCAGGTAACTAAAAATAGCAATACAAAGAATAAAAAAGGAATAATTAAAAGATAAGAGCAAATATTTACATTGCATTACAAGTATAAAGTGTTCATTTAACATTTAAAAATATGTGTTTTCAAATTCCTTTTAAAATGATTAACATTAGTTAAAGATATTTAAGGATATTTCCTGAAAGACTGTTCCAAACCATGGGGGCAGCTGCTGCAAAAGATCTCTCTCCATATAGAAGTTGGTCTTGGATTTAGAAGGATGGCAAAGAAGGAGTTGTGTTGAGGAGCGTAAACTACGACTTGGTTAATATCTGGTGATGTGTTCCGAAATGTTAGACAGGAGCCATATTATTTAGAGATTTGAAAGTGAGCAGTGCTATCTTATAATTGATACGTTGTTGTATCGGTAGCCAATGCAGTTCACGGAGGATGGGGGTTATATGCTCATTCTTCTTGGAACGAGTTACTAATCTGGCGGCAGAATTTTGAATCTATCCTAACATTGAAGCATACCTCTTCTGTTTTTTAGGGCAAAATTGCAAGATCTGAAAAAATCTGTGGATCAAAGACAGAGGCGGATCGAGGATCTGGAGAAGAGCAGAAGTAACCGGATCAGACTCTTTGGCAATTTCGTTCCGGCATTGGTGGCAGAAATTAAAAAGCAGAAGAACTTTCACCGGGTCCCGAAAGGTCCCGTTGGTGAGTGAATAAATATGTTTTACTATGTTGAAGTTTGTACTGAACTTTTTTTCAAAATGGTGTCCAAAAATATGGACTTCAGTTTCAAATTATATAGTTTTTTTTGGTTGGGTAACTGCTGTGACGTATTGGGACGTATATGTGGTACCGAATCAATTCGTTCTAGTAGTGGTGATGTAGTGTAAAGGGCATAGTGGAACTGCAAATACGAACAATACACAGTTGCATAAACTTGCATAATTTGCAAGTGATTACAAGGTCAGTGGGTCGTACGGATCGTACATGTCATCTGCCTGTCAAGTAAAGCAGTCCTTTGTTCTTGATGCATCGACGACATCATCAGTGAACTGTTCGTTAACCATTCACATTTGTTTCGTTAACTTGCTTTTATTGTCAATGTACAGAAGACAAAAAAACATACTTTTGCATTTGAGATTAAAATATAAAAACAAAATTTAAGTAATCTAAACATAGAAGAAAACCAATATTATTATCTGAAGTTTTGAAGGCTTTGGACAAGCCCAGTCAATATATGTCCTGTTATAACCCAGCTTATGTAAAAAGATTTGGACTAGAAGTTAAAATGTTAGATTTGTTTCTTTATCGGGATGGCTGATACCAATTCAATTTGTTCCAGTTGTGATGATATAGTTTAAAGGGATGGTGCTCTGTAGATATAAAGTTGCAATGCAAAGTTACTACATTGACATTATCAGTGAACTGTTTGGTAACCAACTACCCAAATTGATTAAAATATATATATGAAATATAAATATATGCATATATATGTAAATATATGTAAATATATGTAAATATATATATATTGACATTCTTAAAATTCCTTAATATTCTTGACATCTCACAGGGATGTACTTGAAGGTCAAACAAATCAAATGGGCCCTGGGAGTAGAGTGCATCCTTAAGGGTTTGATGTTCAACTTTTGTTGCCATGACCACCATGATGCCACCATCCTCAAGAAGCTGATGGCACAGGTGGCACCAAAGGGAGCAAGAATGCCTGGCATCATCATTTCAACTTTTGAGGTATTTTGAGTCGATGTTGGTGTTTTTAATGTTCTGTTTTGTTTTGTTTTGCATGGTGTGATGTTAACGTGCCCTCTCGGTGACGTCTTCTTTTGTGTAGATCGGTACACAATTGGTCGGCAGCGGTAAAATCGAGCAACAGTCCCAACAGGCCAATTAATATCCATTTATAATACAACTCTGTATAACAAACTGTGTATAACAAACTCTGTATAATACAACTCTGTATAATTCAACTCTGTATAACAAACTGTGTATAACAAACTCTGTATAATACAACTCTGTATAATACAACTCTGTATAACAAACTGTGTATAACAAACTCTGTATAATACAACTCTGTATAATACAACTCTGTATAACAAAATGATTTTCAGCATAACTCCTCACAATTACTGTGTAAGTGGGTGTGTTTGCATTGCATCTGAAGGTATCATGTTGTGTCGAAGCCGGTAACAAAATTCTGTGCGTGTCTTTATTTTTGCAATGAAAATGACTGGTTCACAGTCTTACATAACCACAAACATATCTGGTCCAAGTTAGACAATGCGCCGTATTACAATATTGATAATTTTTCCAATATTGTTTTAAATATGTCAGTATGTCGCAGCATGCAGGGAATCAATTTAGTGTTCAAATTTTGCGTAGCAGTCTTTTTTTTTATTAAACTCTGAATTTTGTCTCTTACAAAGTAGTGTTGTTCCTGTGTAAAATAACTGCTATACACCTTTGAACATGTATACCAATTTGACCATTTTGCATAGTAGCATTTCGGGATGCGATACCGAATAAATTATTCCTTGGCACGTGGCATCACAGACTATTTTTATCATGAACTTTCCCAGATAAACCAGAGAAAAGAAAAAATAATCAGCTTTTTTTTTTGTATCCAGAACAATTGTGTATGGTTTGTGGCTTCAAGTTCCTTCTTTGACTATATGATTTGCATGTACATGGCTTTGGCTTTTCTGTGTACATAATCATTGTATATTATACCTCTATATTTCTCTGAAATTATTGGTCAAGCAATTTAAATTAAATTGCTATTTAAATTAAATTGCTATTTTTTTGTTGTCTCTGTTTGTAATAAGGCGTTTGTAATGAGAGGGCGTTGTGGTCAAGTGGTTAAGGCAGTGGACTTGTGATCTAAGGATTACAGGTTCGAGTCCTGGCCAGATCATTGCGTTGTGTCCTTGGGCAAGGCACTTTATCTCCATTGTCTCTCTTCACCCAGGTGTATAAATGGGGACTTGCGAGGTAACTTGTAAATATAGTTGCGAGCGCCGATTTGTGGCAACACCCTATGGGAAGTCCCCCGGGGGACACATGGTTGTGGTGCACTGTGGTGCCCCAGGAGAGATTGACTGAATTGTGCACACTTTGGTGTGTAGGTGTGACAAGTTACCAATGACCAGGGTTAAGTTGTAAAGTTGTGTGAGAGGGCCTTGGCCTTGAACAAGACTGTAAACCTAAAATAAAAAATAAAAATAAGGCACCTTGTCCAAAAAAACAACAAGTTGCAGCAACGACGTAATCCACGGCAGCAAAGGCCGAAGCAGTATCAAACGATAGAGGTTATCACGATAGACCAGTGTTGCTTGCTTATTGTGTGAAACTGCACAGCAGCCAAAAAATCAAATTCCCTGCGCAGCGTGGGCTGCAAGGTGTCGATGCCTCCTCAGCGTGCCTCTGTGGACGCTGTGTTTGAGAGGAGTTGCAATGTGTAGAGAGTAATATTACAAAATCCCAGTTTTTCCACTTCTCCCTGACCCCAGGAACGAAAACACGACATAAACTCTGGCATGATCCACGGCAGCAACCATCCGTCTTTCTTGGATCTCGTGGAGGTCGACGATCCCGTGATCTTCAACTGTCTTATCGATCAGGTGAGTAGGTTTGATGGTTAAAAGTGGAGTTATTGTACAAGTTATGATATATACTATATCAATATGCCAGAATTACTAAAAGGAGTTATCTTACAAGTTATGATATATACTATTTTTATGCTAGGTGGTTATATATGGAGACTTTCATGCTAGGTTATTATATATATGCTTGTATGACAGTGTAGGGTATAGAACTGGACTACATGGAAGCTGGTGCAGTTTGTAATATCATAATGTGTGTTCCTGTGCACTTTTATTATTATGTCAATGAAAACCCTGCAGGTTTTCGTTACTTTGAACGCATATAACCTTTGTGTCGTTTAAATCTTCTCATTCATGCTAATTGGGTTTTCGTTGGAATTAATTAATTAATTAACTAATTAATTATTTGGAACATGACAAACAAATCCATGGAGCTGTCACACTTGCTTAAAGGTGTGCACACTGTCATCACACAAAGGGTTGACCCTCACATATTTGACAACTAATTTGATTATCAATTTGTTATCAAAAGGATGCTTCGTTTTAGAAAATCCTTGCCTCCCAGGGGGAAAAGATATATTTGCCTTTAACATGCAAGAAGGTTAAATGCTCATAGATCAAAATTCCAACAAAGTTGGTTGCTAGGGTAGTAACAAATTTTTTTTTCTTTTTTTTTCTCCATCTTCTTTGGTGAACTCCAGAGAGCAGTAGAGAGAATACTCTTGGTCGAGAGCAAAGAAGAGGCCCGAAATTACCTCAGGTTCAGTCCTCCGCAGAATTGCCGAGAGGCTTTCACCCTGGAGGGAGATCAGGTCTATGCTGGATCTGAGCAGAGGTACTACTCCTCCATGAAGACCAAGGCCAGAGTTATGCAAGCTGATGTTGCTCAGGGGATCAGGTGAGAATG
>KN884348.1:34199-46711 GCA_000934455.1 Apostichopus parvimensis
CGAAAATAGAAAACGTTTTCAAAAATGCTTGACGGAACAAAAAATATCACGAATAAGAAATCGCCGATTGTCAAATTGATTATGAAGGCGTTGTTGACATCACGTAGTTTCTTTTCTCTTAAAAATAAATACAGAACGCTTCCATTTCCTGCGACACCGATGAGCAATATCGCACTATAACAGAGCAAAACAAAATTATTTCTCCCTTTGTGCACAGCTAGTATAGCCGAGATGGTGGTTAAGCAGTCCGATTCGTTCATTTTGCATGTCGTCGCTGGTTCCGACCAGGTGTGGTAAACGCTGGTTCTTTAACTGTCCTGTAGAGGGGGAAAAGCAGAACGTAAGTAATGTGTAGCTTTTACGTTTATGAATATATATATATATATTGTTCGATACAGGTGGCAAAAGTCTACAGTATATATTTATATATATAAATAGAGAAAACCAGAGAAATAAGATATGACTCATAATTGACAATATTGGAATTTTCGGTCCCCCTGGGACCTTCGTCAGCAATACTTGGTATAGTCGAATGAAAAGTACAAAATGTAACACAATGAAAGTATATGACGCTAGATAAGTGTATGTTGCATTGATGGAATTAGAACCAAATAAATAAACCATGACTATACAGGAAGCGGATTAAGGAGCAAAGAACGGATTACATATGTTTGTAGAACTGATAGTTGTTAAGGGGTACAGATATATAGTAAATAAATAAAGAACAACACAACAGAAAAATTCCACTTCACGACCAATTTTCGTCCTTTCGGGACTCATCAGGCGAAGGTAGGAATCGAACCCCCGGGTCTTGTGTCACAGACCGAAGTCCGTACCACTCGACCTCAGTGATTCCACTGGTGTGTGACTGCGTATAAGTTGGCTTTGTATAACTGTCATTGAGGGCGTATAGCCCAAGTGTTAGGATTGTACAGAGTGCACCCCTGGTGCTTTGAATCTGACAATTTACACAGAATAACCACTCTTTATAGGCAAGCCAAGCCGTAAATAAAAAGTAAATGGGTAGCAAGTGGTATGATAGATATATAGTAAATAAATAAAGAACAACACACCAGAAAAATTCCACTTCACGACCGGTTTCGTCCTTTTGGGACTCATCAGGCGAAGGTAGGAATCGAATCCCCGGATCTGTCATTGAGGGCGTATAGCCCAAGTGTTATGATTGTACAGAGTGCACCCCTGGTGCTTTGGATCTGACAATTGGGCTATACGCCCTCAATGACAGTTATACAAAGCCAATTTATACGCAGTCACACATCACTTTGTAGGGAACTTTACGTTACTTTATAAGCTCTGCTTTATTTTAATTTTTTTACACATGTAATCATTGTAGCTATGAAAGCACGCTGTAGGGTATTCTGATGGTAGCCGTAGCCTATATATGATGAGGGGAAGCCATATAGGGAATTTAGGTGTAAATTTATTGTTAGGTTAAGTGCTATCATTAGTACTTGTTCATACCAAAAAGGGATTTACTTAGAGTGAGGGGACAAATGAGCTGGGTGGGCCTTATAGTTACTATGTTTAAAACAAACCGTGGTATATACGTATATATTCGCAGTCCCTCAACATTCTTAATGAAAACATATGGGCACTAATGTAAGTGCTAACAATGAAACTGATAGGCCTATACGTAAAACACATAGTTGTAATAAATATATTTACGAACCGTAGTTTGACATTAAACTGATCCACTGTTCACGCAGGTTAAACACTTAGGAGCTCTTTACGTTTATTGTTATTCTAACCAAACTCATGAAAACCTAAACAGACGCACGGTCATCGCTTCCTCGATCATGCATATACCGTGATAAACGGTTAAATCTTGCGGTTGCACACTACTGACTATAATGAAATTATATGAACTTTGCGCTAAAATGTAACTGAAATGGTGCATGCTGTCCAGGCGTTCACATTATCGTAGGCTGACTTTCATTTAGTAAGTGGAAATATCAGGGAGCAGCTACCCCCACCCCCCCATCCCCCACCCCACCCGCTGGCTACGGCCCCGAAATTATTAAAGATCAATCCACAAGAAAAACTTCAACTTTGGACTCGTCATGGTTACATATATACTTCATAAAAGTTATGTTCGATTTGATAAATATTAATATAAACTTCTTTTGTTCATGATAAAGTTGTGACGTGATGAATATATCCGAAGATATTGTGTTCTGTCTTTTAAATGATTAAATACTTAATAGATTCAAAGTTGTTTAAGATAACCTATTTAAATACCACGGAAGACCGTTTCCTGATTGAAGAACATACATGACACTATGATGAATATAAACCTCAGATTTACATTGTACGGTTGGATACACAAAATGGTGTCCAACGACTGAGTTAGGTATAGGTGCATGAATAGAAATAAATCACAGGCATCCTGAACACCTTTCAATAAGGATACAACACCATTTGTCTTAGACTTAGACAAAATGACAATACCTTGAAAACATGTCGTTTGCGGCCATATAGGTCTTTTGTTTTCCCATTGATATTTGGGTTGTATCTGAGGAGGAATTGACCTACTGGTCTGTATATATTAGCCTTTAAAGTCTAGTTACATTAACTGAACGAACCTCTCAGCTGTTAAATTACCATAACTGACCAGAATCAGAGAACTAACGCAAATCGCGTCTAGGGTGTTGAAATGACTGAGTTTCTCCATCCCCATGCACACTCTATACTGCCCTATCATATGAGTAAACAGGTTCTTTGTCACTAACACTCATAACAATTAACATTTCCCCACAAGCTTACAAGAAAGGCATGCCAAAGGCTTACACAAGGCTATACATGTATAACATTAAACCTAATCCCGCGATATTATTGTTCTGAGTTTCACATTAATAGAAAGTTTGAACAGTAATTAGAAACATTTGGTGACATAGTCTTCTCCAATAGAATTCGAAATCTACATTAATTGCTTTCATTATTTTGTTATCTAATATATAAGGTTCATTCATTAACCAGTCAATCAATTTAATTACTTACATAAGACATTGCCGACATTGCCTCAGTAAATTAACATATATAAACAGCTAACGGGCGTATAAAGGCAGTCATAGCGGTAAATGAACCTGCCACATGGTTATGTGATGATAAAATTGAACACATTATTTGTGTAAAATACGTTAAAAATGTCAATTTCTTGAGTTACTTTGAATAGTTTTCTGATTTAGTATATCTTTCTTGTAAATATATGGTTCGATTGTTATTGTTTTCAATCTCCGCACAATAGGCAAGGAATTATTAAGTCTTCACATATCATCATTGTTAAGTTCCAGCCTGTTGGCTGTTCCAGCATTTGAATGCTCTAAAGTTTACCAAAGCAACGGTTGCCATGGAAATGCATGATATGAAAACTTCACGGTTACAAGGAGGTTCATCATGGTAACATAGGATTAGGTGGTAGGGGTTCCTTCTTGGGTCTGGTGACGAAACGTGTCCGTTTGTGTGTGTGTGTGTATGCATGTATGTGTATGCCTATTAATGACCATTATGACCATTATGGGCATACCATAATGACAAAATGGCCAAAGCACTCAAAACAATGTGCGATATTAAACTCTGTAAGGATACAAGTGAATTAATTAAATAGATGTCAGTGGTCACCTCCCAAACCGTTAGACCGATGAAGGTACCCCAGCCCAAACATAAACCCTGCACTACACCCATGGTGAACGAAATGTTTCGAAACCATTGAAAGAACGGAACCTATCGCCAGTTTTTAATTCGGAACCAGAAATACCAAATCCACGGAAGACTCCCGGTAACAACACTGCATATGCATCAATTTTGAATAGATCAAGAGAGTCTGATTTCTCATTGTCATGTTTATTTCAAGCAATGTATATTATTTTGTAAGATTTTGCTGAGTGAGACTGGTCAACGTGGTATTCATTCATAGTTTCTATACAGTCTCTTGTCCATTATTAAATCATCTTTAACCTTACTAAAGAGAGAGCGAGTGGGAGTGGGTAATAGCTGTTGACAGGATGTTAAATGCACAGCAAAACTGGGTTAACTAAATCACGGATGACTTTAAAGACTACAGCGGTATAGTAAACCAGTGGTCCCCATCGGCAGGTCGTGAATGAGAAGGCCCTTAAGATGCATACGAGCTTTTGCAAGTCGGTCATTTCTTCCAACAGCTCTCCCTATGTTTTCTGGAACGAGTATACATGTATTCACCCAACATCACACACTGTGAATGCGACGCACAGAAAGAGCCTCTCATAAAATGTCAATAAAGTCATTTAAATATCATAACATATTTCGCATCAGTACTTTTCTAAGCCGTTGATCTCAAGTACAACCAATTCAAGACTACTTGTGCGATTTTGTGACACTTTGTGATCGATAAAACTAATGCAAAGTGCAATTTAATCTTCAGGCAATACTGCAGCAGTTATAAGGTCATAACATGTTCCTTTCCTTTCTCTCGTTGGTTTTGTTTTTGTTTGCGGCTTCGTGTTTGCCCTTTAACATAAAATTGAAACAGTCTAGGCAATGGAATGAAAATAATGTCATTCAGATTTAATTTCAACTTTCATTTCACTGTGGTCCTCAATGTCCACTCTTCTCTCCTTACTGGTTACCTGAATTAATATTCCACAGTGTCTAATCCTTTCTCCTCTCAATATCAAATTTTGTCAATGAGAACAATATCTAATCCTCTATTTTAATCGCATAATCCTCTCTAATCCTCCCCACTGTGTAAAACCCTCTCTGCAGTTCTTAAAATCCTTTCGACTCGATGTCTTATTCCCTCTTGTAAATGTCTAATCCTCTAATATCATTGCATAATCCTCTCTAATCCTCCTCTCTGTGTAAAACCCTCTCTGCAGTTCTTTAAATACTTTCTACTCGATGTCTTATTCCCTCTTGTCAATGTCTAATCCTCTATTATCATCGCATAATCCTCTCTAATCCTCCTCACTGTGTAAAATCCGCTCTGCAGTTCATGAATCCTTTCTACTCGATGTCTTATTCCCTCTTCTCGGTGTTAATCCTTTATGATCATTGCTTAATCCTCTCTAATCCTCCTCACTGTGTCAAACCTTCTCTGCAGTTCTTTAAATAATCCACACTGTCCAATCCCTTTCTCCAATTGATCTAATCCTTTCTCCAATTTATTTAATCATTTCTCCAGTTTATCTATTCCTGTCTAATAATCCACATTGGCCAATCCTTCCTCTTCATTATCTAACCCTTTCTTGGAATCCACACAATTCATTCCTTTCTTCTCATTATCCAATCCTGTTTAATAATCCACACTTTGTATTTTTTTCTCCTCTTATTCTTATCTTTTCTCCTCATTATCTAATCCTGTCTAGTAATCCACACTTTCCAATACTTTCTCCTCATTATCTAAAATCATGTCTAATCATCCACACTGTCTAATCCTTTCTCCTCATTATTTAATCCTTTCTCCTCATTATCTAATCCTTACTCCTTATCATCTAATCTTATCTTATACTCTATCACACTATCAAATCCTTTGTAATGGACTAATCCAGTCTCATCATCCACCACTGTCCGATCCGTTCTCCTCACTAACACCTTCTGACCTCATTTTCTGTCATATTTTATGTTCATTCAAACAATCATACTTTTTAAGAAAAAGTCACCCAGGAAACAACCTGGGCACGAAAACCAAACTACCAAACGACTGATCCGCTCCCAACCCCAGTCCCCTTGCATCGGGACTGTGACTGTGTGATCATCGTCGGGTGTGCATCACCATTCCCCTCGAAAAGGAACAGATACTATACACATGATCATTCAAACAATCATTACTTCATGTGTGGTATGACACAAATGTACCACAGCCAAAAGAAATATTTTTGCTATGAAAGTTTAATTTGAAGCAACTTTATCAAGCAATCAAAACCAGCAAGGGTTATATCATTGTTTGGGCATATTGCATTTTGAAACGTGAAAAAATGTTGCCAGCTTTGATCCCTTGACTTCCAGGCACAAGTTATCTTTACATGAATTAATGAATTGTAAACTTTCATGATATCCTAATTGGCTTTGTGGATTTCGGCTACTTTCTCATTTTAGTATTCGCGTAATGGCCAAAATGCTGTTTTTTGATTATTTGGTCTTTGTCCCTATAGACGATTAGGGAGTAATTTGCAAACGCTTTTCGCGTTAATTGACCTTTGACTATCTTTGATCACATGACATTAAACATTTTACATTAATTAATGCATGATATTTGACATCCCATGTGTGTTTGTAGGTTTCGGCCATATTGTCAATTTGCTAGATGTGTAATAGCCAAATGCTGTTTTTGACATTTGACCTCCCTTGATCACATGACTTTTGGCGATTTAATTTTCTTCACACACATTCATACATAAATATACGTACACACACATAAAGTTTTGACACCCTGATCAAAAATTGGAAAGTCCACCCCATGTTACCGTGGCACCCAACGTACCCCTCCCCTCCCCGAGCCCCTACCCCTTCCTGCATTAAGTCAGACCAACCCATCAAGTTTCAGTTCAGTACCTCAAGGAGTGTTATTTGGGTAGCAGTTTTAGTACTAATTATGCGACAAAAAATGTTCAATTGAGAACATTAGCTCATCCCAAGTACACTACTCTAAGGATGAGATATAAACTGACGGTCGCTAGACTGATTCTCTAAAACTCAATTTAAATGGAGGAAAAAAATCCTCCCGAGGTGTTTAATTTACGTAAAAACTTCGAGCCTCTCCTCCAGAGATACAAGAGAATTCAATTAGGTCACCCCAACCTCTGCACTCATGACAACACCCTCACATATACCGTCCTAGTTTCCACAACTATACAATCAGCAATCTCTCGGCAAATATATTTCATGAGATTAGTAGAAATTTTTCTTTCTTTCTTTCTTGCTCTGTCTCATAATTTACTTCATTTTCCTAATATCTTAAAATTAGATATCGGTATCAGTGTCAAATTTATTGGGTAGTAGAAGTTCGCAAGCGAGAACATTTTGTGATTGTTTGGTTTATAATTCGATATGTACATAGGATGTGCAACATATTACATTTCCGCCTAGCTATTTACGATAACCTTATCTAGACGACTATTCTTATTTATTAAAATTGTCTTCCGGCGGTGGTGAGGTTTGGTTAATTAAAAATGTTGTGGGAGACTTTAAAACTTCCAAAATTTTCATTCCTGTTCGTCATTGACTCTAATAATAAAACACATTGTACAGCTATTTTAAAGGTATTAAAAATATAGCGAAGTAACGAATCCCGCAAAATAAGCTTCCCTTTCAATATCTGCTTGATGTAATTTTGATCGATTTTCTGTCATCTCTTGAAAACTGTTTGGATGTTCCCTCGACATGCCCTACGGCTGTTATATTACGACGTTATATTATAACTGTCAAACCATCTTCTTCGTTCTTAGAAAAGCAAACTTTTCGCCACATTAGTATATTAGCTTTACATATTACAAAAAGTCTATAAATTTGATTTCTTAAAACATGTCACACTATTTTATTCAGTGGCATTATTATTACTTACTCGATAATCACAAACTAAAGGTAAATTATATTTAAACTTAATTAAGATCTAATGTACTATATAATTCTGTTCTCTTGATTTCTTTGTTTTTGTTGTTGTAACTGTTATAGTCTCTGAATTCCATCGCGTTCCTCTGGTATGCAACAATGACAGATGACAATAAAATAATTGACTTCTTTGTTATAAACATCATTTGGTTTGGTTTTACATCTTTGTCCATTCCAAAACTATGACACAAAGTAATTTTTACGACTGAAACTAATGCTTCATCTCCCCACAACCTTTATGGGTGTCACGTAAACAGATCCACCGTTAAAAGAAGATTTCTTTACAAGCACCTTTGTATAATTAAAACTGCATTCAACTGTTAATTAACTATTAATTAATCTTGGAATTAATTCTACGTTTACGTACATAATGTCCTACTATTTTATAGAACGTTAAAATTTGACGTGTTCCTAGCCTGCTAATTTAAAGGGAGTGAAGACTCGCGCACACACGAAACGTCTAATGCCGGTAATTTGACCTAGTTTCGAATGAGGTGTAACAAAAGTGTTAGACACCATCAATCCCAGAAAATACACGCACAGCTTGCTACCGTCGGTAATTAGACACTAGTGTACAGTCAACACATGCAGCTACGGTCAATACCCACAGCACAGTATACATAGCAGCGATGGACATCTCAGGTCCAGATAAAAGATAACAAGGTATCACGTTTCATTACTATCTGCATTTTGTAGCGACAAGAAGACAACTTCACTTGCAAGCAACTCAAAGTTAACTTCTTTTTTTTCAGAGGGCGGCACGCGGTTTGGGACGAGTCTTCAATGACTTTAAATATACGAAACGTCTATGTTTTACAAACGAAGTGCCTTGCTATAATAGGTTCTTACGTTGAAAATTCAAACGTTAATTTGCGGATTTTGTTAACGTATATTTTAGAACCAAATACAAAAACATTAGAGCGATTCTATACCTCGAATAACTTATAAAGCTAGACCTTCGTAATATGAAAACAGCGGAGGTTGGTTGAATGCAATTCAATTCAAAATGCGGTTCAGTAATTAATAAGTAATTCAATTTATTAAGCTGTATACTGAACTGAAAAAGCGATGAGGTCTAACAACCCCTTCTAACCCCCCCCCCCCCCAGTCCCAGAAACACAACCATTAACTAAACTCGGAAAACCAGCATTCTTTTCGTTCAAACTTTCATGGTTAATTAAACGGAAGTTTCAGGCAAATGTCTGGGAAAATACCAGACAAATGAAAGCAAGATAACAACGGCATTTAATGAAGGAACTACTGTGATTAACTATTCTACACCGTGAAACGACAACCGCATACATGAAACTATGTCAGGCAATAGAAATAATTGTTCGAGCCCTCGACAAATTGGCACCAACTTAATAAACACTTGCATCAACTAGTCTGCTTCTCGGCAAAAATATAGTCATGTTTAATGCTTTAAGGATTTTTCTTTGTGCTTACATATTCGACTAAACATAAACCACTTTTCAATACTTCTGGAATTAGTAATTATAATAATAATAATCAGACAGTTGTTTTTACGACTCATAAGCGACCACGAATGTGGTAGAAGCCCGCAAGAGCTTATGGATTACAACTTACACGTCTGGTGGCTTCCAATTCAACAATTAAACTCAAATTTGGAATCTTTGAACTAAGAAAGCCATTTTAGATGGGAAAACCGTAGATTGCTCTTGGATGAAAACCCACCTTACTGGCCGGGCATCGAACCCCAAACCTCCAGGCTGCTAAGCCTCATTTCTTGAAATGCCACCGCCTTTATCCACTCGGCCACAACATTAGTATATATACATACATTCGATGTTGTCTTACAATGTTTGCATTGAAATGAAATAACACCTTTTAATTTTTGTTTCGAACAAACAGGTAATATTTAAATTTAAGAAAATGAAAAAGAAAGAATTTTATTATTGAGAACGACACTTCTAATGTTGAAATAGGTGGACCTGTAATTTGAAGTAAAATTCACAATGTACCGAGTACCGTTACTCTATTAAGTATATACAATACGGGTTTAAGAATCATTCAAAATTCCTCAGATTATAAAGCCTATAATAATAAGTTAAATTACAAACTAAATATTTATTATTCACCATTTCATTATTAAAATATCTTGCTTGTTGGTGATTTTATATTTCTTCTATACTTTCTTAACTATGTTTTGTATGTAAACTAATACTTATAAATACTTATGTATTATTATGCATACTTATGTACACTTATGTATACTTATAGACATACTTATTCACACTTATGTATAATTATATAAACTTATGTTTACTTATTTTTGTATATATACTTCTTCATACGAATGGTCCTGGGCAATGCAGATCGTAAATATGCCTATTTAGACAAGTTTCGTTTAAATCTGGAACCATTCAATGTTTTAAACATTTCTGATAAAAAAATTGTCTGGGTGACAACATTATATTATCAAAAAAATACAATTAACGTTCTTTTATTTGCAAAACAAGTTATGGAATTATGTTCATGTGAAATATCTCTTCTTTTTTTGGGGGGGGGGGGGTAATCAGCTATTATTTTATTTCCAGAAAGGAGTCTTCAATGGGTAAACTTGCAAGCTGGAAAAAGGGTTATCCTTGAGATAAAAATATATATATATATATATACTGTAATAATGTATGTATTTTAGGCATACAATTGTTATACCGTAATAGTGTCCACGAACACCCCTCTCCGCCTCCGCAATTTATACGCCGACCCATTTTTGTTGTCTTAACAAATCACAGACGCCAGAGAATAATAATCATGTTGGCATTTTATAGGGAAAATGCTCTAATTTAGTCAGGAAGCTGCCATTTAGCTTGACAATTGACTGTTTATATGTCAATATTATCGTCAGCGAATTCACGTAGAATAAATATCCTTGTCAAATGTTTTTCGTATTTCAAAAAGTTCAACCATATGCGGTCCCTCTCAGAATAATCCATTATTTATTGTGTTAATTACAGCAACGAGTTGATAAAACCGAACGTGTTCACATTTAGCGGATTTTATTCAAGTATTTTATTAAGTTTTTAGCGTGCATTTTATCAGTTGATATCAAAGAAATAGAAAAGGGATTTAAGATGATATATCTTGTATAAAGGCAAGCGTATGAGTATAAGTGGTTAAACAAATTACCTCAAGAATGACTTTAAATAGACTTATGACCTTTTACAGATGTCAGTAGGCTGGCAATATTTTGTATTAATGATATCAAACTAATACCATCTTGTACATAAAGTGAGTGTTATTTTAATGTAAACATATATGTTGTTTCTAAGGGTAACAAAACGGGAGGTCAAAGTTTGGTAAGAAGTCCCTATCCGGTATTCTTAGTAATAATATATTTGTGTTATAGCGCCTCCCATTTTTACCAACAATCTCACAAATAATGAAAATCACAAAAACGCTCTGAAATTAAATTACCAACAGCAATGGGGACACAGGATATAGAATAAAACAAAAACTAAAATAAACGAACAGAGAAAACAGCGACAAGTTTATAATAAGCAACATTACCATTTACATTTATACTATGATCCAGCAATCGATACACTATAATGGAAAGTCTGTAACAGAGCTTGCAGAGACCCATGTTAAATTTTAATGTCAAATATATTTTAAATCATATACAATCACATTGTCAAACTTTCTATTCTTGTTTTAACTTCATTTATTAATATCATATCGTTCAAACCTTTCGAGCAAACTTGATTTCGTCCTAATATTAATGTGAAATACAGTGTACGTATATTTATCAATTGCTCTTGATAATTATTTCAGACTGCAGGCAAGAAGCAAACTCAATAATAACCCATGCTAAACTATAAACATAGTCCAGTCAATTTGATTGACGTAGTATCTGCGATGCCTCCAGGTTAAGTCTTCGATAGGGTAAATGCTGCCCTATATATTGAACGTTACCTAGAGCGATAAATGCACCGTAGTAATTGTTTGTCGTCTAGGTGATTTATCAAATTTGATTTTGGAGCCTTAAAGTAGGGTATTAATATCTGGAAAATTGCAAGAGTCACGTTTCCAAAGTAATAATGTCAAAATGACCGCATTAGTGTGTGTCATAGCAATGATTGCCGGGTAAGTCATATCGCTAACGTATCTAATGCTCCGCGAACTTCTTTTCCATTTCCTGGATTTTGGATATATTCCACCCATGTTCTTTGATATATCGCGATCCCCTTTACCTCCACCCTCCCCCTCCTTCTCCCATACAACTATGTTAGAGTTGAGATTTCGATTAACAGGACTAGTAAGCATAGCAGTGAAATTTATCGAATTATATCTATGGTTATCTATATATATTTTTTATCTTATTGTTTTTTTTTCCATGTCTTTCATAAAATAAAAACATAAAATATCGAAAATTTAAAATCATAATAAAATTCGATGTTGACTAAGAAATTTAAATAGAATATGACTCCGTTTGCTTTCTTCCCCTCTTCACAAGATACACATGCATCTTCAAATTATTGCCGCCCGGGGGGGGGGTAGTTCCACTTCCTCTACTACACTTTGGTCAGATTTTAGATTTTCCGAGATTTATATAGCGGGTAGAGCAATCAAACTTCTATCTTTATTCAAAATATTTATTTTATGTTATTTTCATTACTAGTAATTTATATATTATCTCCTTCCAGCATACAATGAACTGGTGGTGAGATATTGTGCTTTATCGACAATTTTTACAAAAACACTACTGGAAATTGCTGCCCGGCACCTCACACCCTTCTCTTATTATATATTTTTTCTTCTTAGGAATAAGCCGCAAGTTGTTAAAATTATCAACATTTTATCAATCAACCTTCAATCAATTTTCAAATTTCCCGTTTTTTGTTGTTGCTGTTGCTTTTGTCCTTGGGGGGGGGGGGGGGGGGGGG
>KN884348.1:70357-84554 GCA_000934455.1 Apostichopus parvimensis
GGGGGCACCCACTCCCCTTAGACCCCTCCCCCAGGACGACGATTAGGCATTTCCCATCTGGGCCCCCCCCCTTCGGCGAAATCCTGGATCCGCCACTGCAGTCCCTGATTCAAATGTTTCGTCCCGATTAACAAGTGTGCCCCCAAAAATGCCCCAGATTTAATACGAAGTGCCTGAAACTTGAAAATACGCTATTTCATTTAGAACATATGTAGAAATGTTGCAAAATCTACCTTCCTTCCCGTTATACTTTAATAACACGTCATTAGAAACAGAGATGTACACAAATACTTCGCACGGACGACCATAGAGATCGACACAATAACTAACGGTAATCTAATGTAGGGTATAGCATAGCTCCCAACTCTTGAGAAGGCAAATGCTGGTCCATGTCACGAATCGCCTACTGGGGGAGGGGTATAAGGGGGTGTCCCCCTCCCCCTTTTGAATTTTTTTTGGAATACTGGTGATGCCTACATGTAAAATGGTGGCATTTAGAAAGGCTTTTGTCACCCAAAATTTTCTGAGAAATATGCATTTTTTTGTGTGCAACATCAATAAATTGAATAGTAGGTGATAATTCATTCTTTCCCATGGCATGAAAATGTTCGCTGCTCGCCCCAATGAAAAGAAATATAGGCTAATTTGAGGTTCAAATGATGCTGTAAAGGAGGTTTTATATACTCTATTATGCTAAATGCTAAAGAAATGATGGTTGCTAAGTCAAAATTTGATGCAATTTTTTATGTATACTTGACAATTACAATGCAGGTTTTTCGGACGCTTGCGCGGGTCAGCGGGTTTGGGTGTTAGAATGCGGGTCCAACCCGCGAAATGCGGGTCAGTTGGGAGCTCTGGTATAGGCCTATCCTACTATAATGTAGGGTAGGCGTATCCTACTATAATGTATGGTATAGGCCTATCCTACTGCGGTGTAAATGTACAAGCGTGACAGTGTTTCCTACGACATATAGAAGTCGTGTTACTCCTGTGCTGACCTATATGCCTACTCTTGATTATGTCATGTCTGTGCTCTACCAGATTAGCACTTCTTTCTCCAAGGGAGGAGACCTTCCCCCTTAACCCCTGAACCCCTTCCCCAGGCCGCACATTCCACCTTCAAAATTGTGTGCCAGATTCCTGTTAACAAAATATGGTCACCTAGTATACACTGCATAGAGTCATCAGGGTATACCAATTCAACAGATTTGATATATCAATATATTATAATAACCGTGAGTTTTATGACAGTGAAATGATAATTGAGAAAGGTTTTAGGAGTGGAATGAGACTCAGTGCATATTCCAACTACGTTAATCAGACTGGTTAACTGCCTACTGTATTATAAATATAAAATCATGAACCTTCTGACAATTGGAGGATTAACACCTGCTGTGACACTAATTAATATACCAAATAATAATAAGATATTTGTGCTCGATTCTGCAGGTGATGGGAAATGCTACTCAATCCAATTTCCAAAACAAGAATAGGGTGGTATCAGAAGTTACAGATTGATTTCTCATATTTTATTTTCAGTTTACGCTTGAATCGAGCTAAATCGTACCTTTTTACAAGTACCATATATAGCATTTCGTTTTTCTTCAAATACGAAAGAACACGTAGTTGCTTCAAAGTAATTAATAACCATCAACTCATGACATATATTATCGGCAATTAATTAATATCCCTACCCAGCATGGAGTCATCCATTACATTAATCCACTGATTTGAATCTGTCAAGACAGGATAATAAACTTTTATCGCAGGTCTAATAAATTATGATTTACTGGTTATTCACAGGCAATGTCCATAGTTTGTCTTACATAAATAGCCAACTATAGGCCTTACAAAAGTTGTTTTCTTGCAGTCGCTATAATATTTCATTTCTTGACACATCCATTCTTATGTTGCACATTATGATCTGTTCAAAGTTCATAAAGATATTGTTTTAGTCTACAAAGTCTAAACTCTCCTAGTGCTATTTTTTTCAATCGACTACAATATTATATGCAAAGAAGGCTAGGCTTGGTTCTTCTCCTTACAAAGTATGGTAGGCTAGGTCTCTAGGCTATGTTGGTGTTTGGTTTCAAAATGCAACTGGTTTTTCATGATTTAAACATGTTCAAATAGTAATGTAAGAGACTACAGCAAACCATACTCAGCACGTGGCATAGCATACCTTACTAATTTATTGATTTATCAAAGTGTGCCTCATGCCTGTGTTTGGAGCTGAGGATCTTCTGGAAAACAGTTCAAAAAATAAAAATGTACTGTTAGTTTTGTATACTTTAACTGGAACCGGTAGCCTGGTGTTCGTAAGCTGTGCAGAACTATATATGTTTGTCTTGTATTTCCCGTCTCGTGTACTGTTTATTCTTAATCATCACAAATGGTGTTATCACTTTAGTGAACCATCTTAACTTGCAACTAGGCAACCGATTAGCCAATCATGTTGAGGCATATAGAGCTATATATAATATTACAAGTTCTTCAGAGTGTTGTAGTACAAGTTACTGACGTCCTTCCCGGAGCAGGTGGGCTTTGAGGAGATTCTTGGATGTTTCATACTCTCTTCTAATTCTGACAGTCATGACACGACAAGTGACGAAGATTTTAAGCAGTAAATCTGTTTTTGATAGTATGTTTCTTGTAATCAGCATGCGTACAGCGTCAGGTAAGACATCCCCATGCCCGTTGTCCCGTGGATGATGAATTCAATGGAAGCATTGTCATCAAAAACTCCTAAATATGTTGAAGTTTTATGAATTTTTCAAAATGTTGCATTGCTATTAGCATAGGATATGGATTAACATCAGTATCCATGAGGTGTATTGTCCGTTTAGTTTAATCAATGTATATTCATGAGATGTATTGTCCGTTTAGTTTAATCAATGTATATTCATGAGATGTATTGTCCGTTTAGTTTAATCTATTGATGAGATGTACAGTCTGTTTAGTTTAAACAATGTATATTCATGAGATGTACTGTCTGTTTACTAGTATGTTACTGATCGGGCATTTTGATATATAACCCCATCGTATTCCCCATAAAGATTGGCAGCAATTTCCTAAAAAGTTTGTCCTTTTTTAATACGGAAGCAAATCACACACTACCGGTGAATTGTCACCTATCAGTGTGAAGTGCATGAGTTAAGGATGGTTGTCTGTCTAAAGTAAAACTCAACCAGTCTAGCCTTCGGCGGGAAAAAGACAATTAATGTATCCTGGACGACATTATCATGTATGCGATACCATCGGGGTGACTAATCTTTGTAGAAATCGCATGAGTTTATTGAAGTTCAAATGAAAGGGACGTTTAGTCTCGAATGATCCACAATTTATCTGAATCCGTCATGATGCTATTCCCCAGACATTCATAATGTGTTATGTACATGGAGGAGGTTCGGGGTGGGGGTAAGGTTGGGTGGGTTGGGGCTGAGGTTGGGATTGGGTGAAGGTTGAGGGGTAGACCATTTTCAAAAGCGTTTCGATCGTAGTACTGCCACTAGTTGTGAAGACGTTTAGGCTACAATGATCATTAAAATATTCTCCAAATATTATTAGTATGTAATATGCCGAGGGGGAGGGGGTGGTGGGTGGGGATAGGGTGCAGGTACAAACAGTCGGGGAAGGAGATCCATCGATCGTTGATGCACCTTGGGTCATCAGAAGAGAGATCAAGAACAAAACAAACTTGTCGTAAGGGTACTTTTACCCTTTCGTGGCGATTTGCCGTGAAGGGTTGTCTTTTTTTCCCTTCTTGTTTTTACATTTAAGTAAACTGAATTACTCACGTACTGTAATGTTAAATGATACGACCGAAATATCAATATTATATATATTGTTAGGACATATTGTGAAAATTACAGGGGCGTATCCAGGATTTTCCACTAGGGGGGGCGTCAGGCATGAATGATCGCCGTCCTGGGGGATGGGTCTAAGGGGAGGGGTGGACAATTTTTGCTTTCGAAGAAGGGCTGAAATGCAAAATGGTGCCATATGTGATCCATTTTTCGACCTTAATAATAAGCAACATTTCCAGTAAAAATGGACACAAAATGCACAATCTAGTATGGCTGGCATGTCACTTAGTGTTTGTAAAACTTGTGACCGACTGGGGAATCTGGTGATTGCCAAGTTTCACCATCAAAGCCTTTAAGAAATTTATGAATTTTACTTTAGTTTTTTTTTTGGTGACGGCCAATAGGGGGGGGGCGCCTGTTGCGCCCCCCCTGGATACGCCCCTGAATTATGATATTATCCTGATGGCTTTACCAAGGCTAGATTTGGATATCATAGAGTAAAGTGGAAGAATTTGAAACACTGACAAGAGAAGTCAAGAAATGAAGAATATCTTACTATGTATTTCATACGAACTTTGCCACTCTGTTCGGTTACTTTTCGATTTATACATATGTAAACGAGTGTCCAACATATTAAAGGTGATCAGTATGGCCTTTAATATTCTAGAAAAAGTCAAATTATGGTCGCTCATCTTCACAACTTATGCAATATAGCATTTTACTGACACAATGAAAGCATGTACCATAACTGTGACATCGACTTGTCTAGTTTTCCCTTCTCTGTGTACCTTGTGGAAAATCGTCAAAACTTTACCATTTTAAATTTTGGAGGTACTAATGAAGGCCTTTTGACCGAGACTTCTTGATTTTTATATCAGAATGTCGGAAGAATTATAAAATCTGCATTGGTTATTAAAGTAATATCAAGGTTATAAAACTTAGATTAATTTGTTTTGTTTGTAAAATTCATTCATTTTAATGAAAATTAAAAAGAGGGTAAATACTTAAAGTGGCTCTTGCTACAGTTTTGCAGTGAATTTGTTATTCTATCCAACTTATACATGATTGTTCGAACAACTTTGACATACTTGTTGACTGTCCAGTTGAGTATAGCCTTATACAAGAGAAACCTCTTAATGGTGATGTAATGGAGGCCCATATGGGTAGGTGAAACATCCGCTTACTCTTTTATCTTGACATCATGTGAAGAAATGTCATTTGCGTAAGGAAACTTTCAAATAGATAAAGCACCTTATTGCTGCCCCTTTGACACTCCTATTAACGATAACTGTGCGCAGCTTGCGTCAAGAAAGGAAGGGAAAGGATATCCAGTACAGTAAGCCTACTCCGGATCTAACTCATCAAATATTCACAACAGCTCCGTTTCTTGCTACTTCCAGGTGATATCACTTCATTTTAAACAAGATCTGATACTCATTCAGGAAAATAAATCAATCCTAAACTTAAAATAAATCCCCAAAATAGTAGAAATATTTTTCTATACATTTTCAAAGCAATTTCAACAATTCATTCGCAGAAGTACCTCTCAGGGAAAGGATTGTGAACAAAATTTCAACTAATTCTGCATATTTCCTCCCCCCCCCCCCCCCCCTCCTTCAAATTTTTAAAAAAAAATGACAAAGTGGAACAAAGCTATAACAATACACTGTTCACTTGTTCTGATTAGAATTATTTTCCACTTTGTGCAATTTTTGAACTTCAAAGACGGTTCTAAGATTATAACAGACAATCTCAAATTTCATGGTAAGTGTTTTCTTTTACATAAAAATTCCCTTTGTGTCTTTGAGTCGACCGAAGTATTTCCCAAAAGAAGGTTTTCCTCCCATCAAACCAAGACAACGTCATGGTTTTCCTATTCTTCATTTTTCTTCTTTCACCAAAATGAAGACTAATGAGCGAAATAACTAATTAATGATTTCGTGCAGATTGTCATAAATGTCAATGCAAAGACACTTCTTCATCTTAGCGCCATAATTGCGAATAATCATAAACCAAAATCAGAAAGATTTACCTTTTCTTCTTCATAGTTGGAAGTGAAAATTCTCTAATTTGAGTCTGCACGATTATTATGTACGGTGGCTCTGAAGGGACAAACTAGAGGCAGACTGACTGTGTCATGATAACATCGCATCTCAACAATTTGATACTTTAGTGTTACTTTGACTAGTCTAAACAATACCATGTTTTAATGTGTTGTGAAGTTTAGTATATGACACAGCATCTTCACATCTAAACAAACACTTCACAACTAAACAATTATTGTCCAAATGTTAGTAGTTCTAACTTAACAAGTCAACAGATATTTCGCAAATGTTTTGACATATTATCAGTTTGACCATATCTTAATTTCCCTGAGATAATGCAGCAACTTCATAATTGGGCAAACTTAATCCAGATATGTCAATAAACAATGTGATATATAAATATATGATATAAAGGTCAGCAACTTGACATAAATATACAAATCTGTTGTTATAGTTACACTGTAATTCTACAACCTGACTGTCCTTTTAGGACCACCGTAGTTATGAGATAAGGTGTTTATATAGCGCATATGATATATCAAATTAATCAAACTCAACATAGAAAACCAGCTCAAACTGAAACTACACAAATGCCTCTTCAAAACGACAATATAACAAATTTTCCCTCTTCGTCTTTTTTTCTTTTTGGCAAAACTCAATAAAATTTAGTAATTTAATATTGAGCTGTATGATCATTGAACAGGAAGATTGGATAGGAAAGAATGATTCAATCCCTTCATTAATACAGTTTCATAAAATAGTGAAATTAATACTGATTATCAAGCTGCCAGCATGATCATAAATTTCAGTTTAATGTTTAACTCATCAAGTTAGATACGCAATACTAAGATCTACTGCTGAAAATACCCAGAGGAAGCTAGAAACACACCAAGAAATGCTGTCAATGACTTTCAGAGGACTGGTTTGGGCAAAATGCAATCCATTTACACTCAATTATTTAAGAAAGCAATGACATTTTATTCAATACCTTCCAAAATTTGTCTCTCCATATTAATTAGCAATCTATGATCCTGGAAGTTATATTAGACTACTCTACAGAAGTCCCCTCATCCCCCTCTTCCAGCCCCCCCCCATATGCCCTTCACAAACTGGTTTATAGGTGTACTTAATCTACCAAAACGAAACAGCAACAGAGAAGTCACTAATGGGCATCGAAATATCAAATATAAGATTGAACTGAACTTATTGTTACACAAACTTCAGTTTGACCACTGATAACCTTTCAACTCAAAAAACTAAAATAAAATAATAATTAGCAAATAAGAGCTCAATGAAAGATATCTGTGTTTTAAGGAGTCTAGGAGACTCACCAAAGCTAAGCATATTGAATTGGTTTGCTTACAAGGTTTCAGAATTTGATCATGACCTTTGGTCTCCACCATATCATGAACAAACAAGAATTCATTAAAGATGTAGGTATCTACACATACCACATACTGTAAGAGATTCTCTGGAGTTGGACTCACTGACTGAATCAGTTATAAGGCATTTATAGATCTTGCCTACTGTTCAAGATGTCGAATGACCTTTGACCTCCGACAAAACTTCTACTTATTACTAAGGGGCACCTAAGGTATCACCGACTACTGTAAGACATTCATCGAGGCTACAGTAATATTGAGTAAACTTTTTCACAAGTCTTCACATGTTGGCCACAGGTGACCCCAAAATGAACTTCCCCAATATCAATGAGAAGAGATGAGAAAGTATTAAATTTTACTAGTTAGGTGCAGAGTAATGAAATAATCAAAATGCCACAATTTAAGCTTATTTTTCAATTGCAGAAAACAGTTACATCCTGATACTAATAGCATTTATTAATGCCAGGATATGAACTATGAAAATGAATGAATAATCTCATATTCTGCCTTCATTTCGGATCAAATATCAAAAGCATTTCATCTCCGGGAGAAAATGAAATTGTTACAATATATTCGCCTCATGTTCTAACGTATGTGAGGGTTATATCTGGCAAAAAGTTTAACCAAAACTTCCATGTATCTTAAGAGACCTATGTTCTCATGTAGTAGTGTCAGAATATGTTCTTTTCCAATATATTTGTCACTTAAAGGACTACTTTTGGTATAAAATTAAAATTTGATATGTTGTGACCATTAATGCATACTGCTATCAGTCCAGGTTGGATTTCTATAACAATGTTAATTTTTTGAAGGAATGCTGCTTTAAGAAAGTGACGTTCATCAGTTAAAGTGACTGGACTATTAAGTCTATTCACAAACCTTATGGTCAGTTCCTCAGGTTCAACACAAAACTCCATGGGTAAACATAAATCTTTTATGGCCTCTTTTGAATGTATAGAATTCATTACAATTTGTTCATGGACAATTGGTCTTTAATCTCATTTAAGGATGCTCTGTTGTTTATATGAAGTTAAAAGGAACATGTTTAGGTTGAGTTATTAGAATTGATAAAACAATGGATTAATATGAACATTTAGGTCTGCAACTGAGGTCATCAGCTCTAAAACCTTAAAGGAGCATTCCATACTTAAATGTGAATATATTGAAAACCTCGATAGCTATAGAAACATCAGTGGCTCACTCAAAAGTTTTCTATTTGCTTGGGCAATAACATATCATGAATAAACTTCTGACTAACGTCAACTTTTAATTTGCAAGCAGGCAAATCAGATGCATTCCTCTCCATGTTTGC
Organism: Apostichopus parvimensis; assembly: GCA_000934455.1. Classification (NCBI taxonomy): domain Eukaryota; kingdom Metazoa; phylum Echinodermata; class Holothuroidea; order Aspidochirotida; family Stichopodidae; genus Apostichopus; species Apostichopus parvimensis. Next base: position 78,903 of record KN884348.1, read on the forward strand.
AATAAAGCAAGAGATCACAGAATGAGTGTAACTCATCTGTCACCAAGATGAAACAAGTTGATTCTATAGCACAAGCATGGCTGCTCGTAGTTTGGACGTAAGGGGGAAGCTACAGCACCCGTTATTTTAGATACAAATAAAAAATCAATCGCATGTTGAATTCACCTTGGTATGATAGAGGAAATCAAAATCAGAAAGGTTACATCCTGATACTTGTCTGATAGAGCTGGCAAGAAAGAAATCCCCCCCCCCCCCCCCCCCCAATAAAAGTTCCCTTCAAACGGTATTAAATATTTGACATTCGCAACCTCAGTATATTAAACATGTGAAAACTAAACTGGAATAGAATAGAAGGCACGGATATGTTCTATATAAACAAGCACAAATACACTATGGAGAAGACACGCTTAATCAATACCAGCTGTTACTTTTTCAAGCACGAACACATTGCCTTTCCCACAGAAATTATCGGTTCAGCCATGACAGCAATGTTATCGCAAACAGTAAAGTAGATGAATGTATAAAATGATATTCAAACAATATTCAAACAATCCACCTAGCATGTTTTGAACAATACATCTGTAATTTTCTGAGAAATGCACAACGTTGGGATGATTCACAAAACAAAAATATGCAGATAATAATATAATTTGTGAAAATGACACCTGTCCATTTTTTCTGGGAAAGATTTTCATTGACCTGCAATCCTTTCGATGTAAATTCACAAGTTTTGACTATGGTGCACATGGTACGATGTATCAATGCAAATTTTATTTGCCACTAATAACAAGGGACTCAAGTTTCTCCACTGTAGAGGATCCAAATAGGAGACAGAACTTCTACTTTCCACTGTCAGAATTAAAAAATCGTTGGCTAGCTTGGCCAGGGTCAAGATGTCGGCATGGTTCCTTTTAAATACCAGTAGGGGGTCTTGTTGACACACATACTCTGCAAGAGAGAACAAAACAGTGATATTTATTAATTGTATGGTAAGTTTTGAATCCCACAAACTTAAGGTTAGTACAATGATGTTTGTATTTTGGTCCATTTGCAAATTATAGTGTTACACTTGCAGGAAATAGGAAAGGTGAAGATGTTACAACTCAAAGTGTTAACACTAGGCCTAACATTAGTATTAAACTTTGGTTCGAGGGAGGATTGTAATTGCTATTGTAGCAACCATCCCTGGTCCCATGACCACAACATGACAGCCTCTTCCACCCCTCCTCCCCTCCCTCAGACAGAGTACCTCAGCATCGACATCTTTTTAAATACATATGGAGCTGAGGCATTCAAAGGTGACCGTTGAAAGAACAGAACCAACACCCCCCTCCAGTTCCCGATTTGCAAAACCAGAACTTCCAAATCTCTAGGACTCCACTCAACTAATCTCCAAAGCAGCATCTTTAAACGACCAAGAAAATCTGGTTTCTGATGATCAATGGTTTTGAGTTGGGAAAATTTATGGTTGTGGTGAGGACAATCTATTAAAACACTGTCCTTGGACTATGTAACTAGGTATAATAGCCAGAGATCCTGTTCATACTAATGTGACCTGTACTTTATTGTCACTCTCCTCAGAAACCTCCTAATTGAGACAACATATTTATTGCCACTCTGCTCAGAGTTACTGCTTTCAAGTGTTACATGAAGGTACTGTATAGAATGTTACCAGCATTAGAACATCGTCCCAGCTGGCTGTTTAAATTGACCTTGTGATTTGTACGCTTATTTTGTATGATTATTTGCCAATATTTATACATCAGAGATATCTATTAGATTATCAAATATTTCAAATTGAATGTGTAGTTCATTAATTTGATTCTCATATCTACCGATATTGTCATCTGTGCAAACAGTTGACTACAGATTAAACAAAAGAGCTTTCTTGTTCCGACCAGCAGATGCTCAATTGAAATATTAAATATTTGATTTGTGGAGGTTACAGAATAATTCACAAAACTTTAATCATGATGAATGATGTATTATGATGAATAAAAGCTCAAGTTCACAGTACTTTGTGGGTCAAGTACTTTTGGACAACTCAGCTCCTTCTGTTTGAATTGATAATTTACCAACATTATCTCGTCAATCTGGCAAACCCAGATTCAGAAAGACTTATATAACTAAAGATAAGCTTTTAGCTCCACATGTACTACAGTTTGACTGAACTCAACTGAGCTAAATGAAAATACATTCATTTTCAATCAATATATCAATCATCTTTTAAACGGTCCATGATAATAACATATCCAGGGCTGTAGTCCAGTCTAGCATATCTGCACTGTTTGAGTCCACTTCAGTCTCCAGCCAGCCCGAGTCCTAGGCTAGTCTGATTCCGAAGTAGGCTGAGTCTGAGACAAGCCGAGTCCTGCTCACCTAGAGTCCGAGAAAACCTGGGGCCGAGACAACCAGGGTCCGAGACAACCAGGGTCCAAGATCACTCAGAGTCTGAGACAAGCTGGGTCCGAGACAACCTGGTCCAAGATAACCCAGAGTCAGAGACAAGCCGAGTCCTAGTCACCCAGAGTCCGAGACAACCAGAGTCTGAGAAAACCCGGGTCGGAGAAAACCCGGGTCGGAGACAACCCGGGTCAGAGACAACTCGGGTCCAACACCCCCCGGGTCCAACACCACCCGGATTGGGTCCATGTATAAATCCACAGAAACAGGACTGGAGTACTACAACAGTCCTGGTCTATTGACTTCTAAAAAGTCAACTGCAATATGGTAAATACCACCGTAAATCAGCCGCCCTGGTTATTTCAAGCCAGCAAATATCATACGTCACCAGCAAAATGTCAATTTCCATCTTTCCTTGTGAATGCTAATATTTCATAATCTTCTTCAGTTATTAAAGGCTTTTATTGTGCCAAATTTTTAGTTTGTAGCTTCCTTTCAATCGCTTTATTTGATCCTCTTTAAAATGAAGCATATATATCATTCATACAGTTAACTGATGCTAAATTGCAATTTTTTTCAATATTACTGAATATATAACCTTCAAGATACATTCTGATGCAGCGAGAAGTATAACATTGAGCTGCAATTTATGAATTATGATATTAATGTAACTTGGCAACTTGCGATATTTCTGTGCTTTGCTATTAATTCCATTTTCTTTTTTTAAAGCATCATAATAAATGATAACATCCTGTCTGCATATTTTTAATGTAATTATGAAAAGAATGAGAAATGTCAAGAATCAGTCAATGTTCTCTGACACTCAAAGAAAGTCATCCATTGCCAGAAAGGCCATTAACTTGTCAGCTCAAGAGTTCTTAAAACTTTCTTCAGGTTTTACTGACTGCATCTAAATGAAAAACAATCTTTGTTTAGTAATAAAAGCCTTTTTATTCCAAAATTAGTTTAAATTTTGGAAAAAGGTTCCAGAATATTTTTGTGACGGCAGAGATGCTTATAATCAACAACTCAAAATAGACTTTGAGAGATTTTGTTTTGTCTGAGACCTCTAGATTGTGTTTGAAATGTTCATATAAGACTGAATGCTTGAAAATGAGACCAATAATTAAGATGCTAATTTATGAAGGGTACGCATGTTCAATGTAGTACCCCTCAAGAGAACAGTTTTACCCCCTAAATCTGTTGAGTTTGGATTGTTTATTCTGTCACGTTCTGGCCGATAGCTTTCTGAAATAATATTAAACCTAAATTGACAAACTAGCTGACCCCGGAAATGATTCTAAAAACCAGGAAATCTCACAGATGGAACAAGAGCTTGGGTTTCCTGGGAAACATTTGTGAAGTTGCTTACACCTAAAAGCAATTTTGAATGATTGAAATGGCAAGAACAACTCTCTTTCAATAACTTTGGACTGTCTTACTTTGACTATCCTTATTCAAACTTTGTGATATGATTTCAGGTCAGAGGTCAAAGACGTGCTTAGATGACACTATAGTACCCAGTGCAGAATACATTTTTCCCTTATGATGGTCCTTAAGGACCATAAGGGGGTGGAGGGGATTGGGGAGGGGGCAGGCAACTAATTCAAACCAAGAAGAGCAACACTTGTAACATAACAGAAAAGGTTTAACACAGCTTTAATGGTTCACTGCAAAAAAAAAAAACGGAATATGATTGACTGAGGTTTGAACAAAAAAGTGTTGATCATGAATATTAGAGATTTAAATGTTTTTGAAACCTTGCTAGACATATTCTACCGGCCACTTGCTCATTCTGGACCCCCAGGACACCTGTCAATTTCGTCAAATGAAACATACCATAGGGCCTACCTATTAAAGGTACTGTACTGTACATTACTCTTCATATATGGTAACATGATAATTTAATAATACACAACACACAACACATGCGATGTCTTTTGTTAAATATTCAGTGACTCTGGTAATGATAACCTTGGGTGATACTCTTTGTTCCTATGTCAAGCAACTGAGTTTCCTTTGTTTCATAATTAGTAAAAAGACCTCTTATCATTTTCCTTGTTGTATTGACGTCCATAGCTGACAGTATAAAGGAAAGAAGGACGACATTGATACTTTGTGGTCCACTGCCCTCTAACTGTATCTCTCAGTAGTAGCAGTAACTGAAGCTAGGATATAAAATAACAATACTGCAATTACTATTTGTAACTACCAAATCATATCACATCTCTCTTTTTTTTAATATGTTTGTTGACGGAGAGACTTAGCGAGGCTGTAGTGCTATATGCTTCTGTACAAATCAGCATCCAGTTTCAGAAATGGCCGTACTTTATTTTAAATTCCACTCAGTCACTGAGTCATACATACCCTGACTGTAGCAGTATACATAGTTGTCATGGTAACCTACAGTAAGTACATACAATGATGAATATATTCATCTTTTGGAATCCATGGAGTTATAATTTATGCGAGAGACAATTGATTTATTTTCTAACGAAGGTGACTGTAACCATGGAAGGATTAACCAAACCAACCGGTTATCCTTCCATGCTGCAACTCAAATCTATTGATTATTATTGAAATATGTATTAACAAACATGATTCTTTTCTTTTTATATTATTTAATTTTGTTTTTATCTTTCACCAATTTCTCTCCAGTATATGTATCATATTCAAAAGGGGGAAAACATTCTATAAGCATTTGCGCTTCTTTTGTCTCCATTTCCATGCATTTGTATAGCTTCAATATTGTATATAAATTATCATGATGAATGTTTTTTTTCTTTGTAACTGTCTCTCTAGATTGCATTGTATATCAAAACATTCGTTTATACATTGTTAAACAATCATGTACTGTACCAAATTGTTGAAAATAAATTGTTGTCATTGTCATTCTTTTTACTTTGTGAAAACACACAGATGCATATCAACAAGTTGTGTATCGTGCAAAAGAAATCCATATTATGTTTTAGATGATTAGTGACATAAATAATTGTTTCATTTACGATATCATTACTATTAAATATTCATTATAAATTACTAATCTTGTACTGTTAAGTTTATTATCTAATATACATACATACATTATTATGGGACATTTATATCATGTATGTAAACCTACATTAGGAGAATTTGTTTGTGTCTATTTTCAAGTTTCAATATTACGTACAGCTATAAAGTCAGCTGTATAAATGGATATTAACTTTCAATTCCACACGTAGCGATAAGAAACGACTAAAAAAGACCTTG
>KN884349.1:12444-22992 GCA_000934455.1 Apostichopus parvimensis
TGTGGTATGGACACTGTTTATGTTAAACCAGTGTGGTATGGACACTTTATATTATACCAGTGAGTTATGGACACTGTTTATGTTATACCAGTGTGGCATAGACACTGTTTATGTTATACCAGTGTGGTATGGACACTGTTTATGTTATACCATTGGTATGGAGACTGTTTATGTTATACCAATGTGGTATGGACACTGTTTATGTTATACCAGTGTGACATAGACACTGTTTATGTTACCAATGTGGTATGGACACTGTTTATGTTATACCATTGGTATGGACACTGTTTATGTTATACCAATGTGGTATGGACACTGTTTATGTTATACCAGTGTGGCATAGACACTGTTTATGTTATATCAGTGTGGTATGGACACTGTTTATGTGGTATGGACACTGTTTATGTTATACCAGTGTGGCATAGACACTGTTTATGTTTTATCAGTGTGGTATGGACACTGTTTATATTATACCAGTGTGGTATAGACACTGTTTATGTTATACCAGTGTGGTATGGACACTATTTATGTTATACCAGTGTGGTATGGACACTGTTTATGTTATACCAGTATGGTATGGACACTTTATGTTATACCGCTGTGGTATGGACACTGTTTATGTTATACCAGTGTGGTATGGACACTGTTTATGTTATTCCAGTGTGGTATGGACACTGTTTATGTTGTACCAGTGTGGTATGGACACTGTTTATGTTATACCAGTATGGTATGGACACTTTATGTTATACCAGTGTGGTATGGACACTGTTTATGTTATACCAGTGTGGTATAGACACTGTTTATGTTATACCAGTGTGGTATGGACACTGTTTATGTTATACCAGTGTGGTATAGACACTGTTTATGTTATACCAGTGTGGTATGGACACTGTTTATGTTATACCAGTGTGGTATGGACACTGTTTATGTTATACCAGTGTGGTATAGACACTGTTTATGTTATACCAATGTGGTATGGACACTGTTTATGTTATACCAGTGTGGTATGGACACTGTTTATGTTATACCAGTTAACTGCTATGGTGTCAGCCACCATACTTTCTAAAGTATCTTACCAGTAAAGTTTCATTTTAAATAACTTGTCAACCACCACTGTCATCAACAGAAGATACTGACCTTTTAAAATACTGGTCAGGTATTTAGCCATTACTCTTTCTCCCTGCAGTAACATCCATGTCATACCAGTAATGAACAATTTAAACCACCACTGTCATCAACAGAAGATACTGACCTTTTAAAATACTGGTCAGGTATTTAACCGTTACTCTTTCTTCCTGCAGTAACATCCATGTCATACCAGTAATGAACAATTTAAACCACCACTGTCAGCAACAGAAGATACTGACCTTTTACAATACTGGTCAGGTATTTAGACATTACTCTTTCTTCTTGCAGTAACATCCATGTCATACCAGTAATGAACAATTTAAACCACCACTGTCATCAACAAAAGATACTGACCTTTTAAAATACTGGTCAGGTATTTAGCCATTACTCTTTGCTGCTGTATACTGCAGTGATTTTCCAGAGAAAGTATAACAGGGAACCTAGAAATAGGAAGTAAAAACCACTTGTAATAAATATGGTGTACACATGATATCAGTCTCGCTTGTTAAGTTAATGTTATTATTGACAATCATAGAACTCAGTAACAGCAAAACTCCTCCCACAACTATAGGTCTGAACTTAAGGCCAAGGCATATAAAACTTTGCAAAACCCACATAGGAATGCTCACTTGAGTTGACTAATGTCACCTGTACCACAGCCACCATTCTTGAAAGAAATGTTAGATCACCACCGCCAACCCTACCAGCTAACAACCCCCACTACCACGGCACTCTAAACTTCACCCCTCAGACTTACTCTGATGTTTCAAAGGAGTGTTTATTTATTGCTTCAATGACATCCTTGAAGAGAATCTTGCTTGTGAAGGTGTGGCCATGGTAAATCACAGGTTCATTATTATTACCATCCCAGCAATCAACTGTAAATGAAGCAAGAAATGAGTCAACATACTGGTGGATCACCTTATAGTACTGGTGGATCACATTATAGTACTGGTGGATCAGCTTACAATACTGGTGGATCAGCATACGATACTGGTGGATCAGCTTATAGCACTGGTGGATCACCTTACAATACTGGTGGATCAGCTTATAGCACTTGTGGATTACCTTACAATATTGGTGGATCAGCTTACAATACTGGTGGATCAGAATACAATACTGGTGGATCAGCTTACAATACTGGTGGATCAGCTTATAGTACTGATGGATCACCTTACAATACTTGTGGATCAGCATACAATACTGGTGGATCAGCTTAAACACTGGTGAATCAGCTTATAGCACTGGTGGATCACTTTACAATAGTGGTGGATCGGCATACAATGCTGGTGGATCAGCTTACAACACTGGTGGATCAGCTGATGTCACTGGTGGATCACCTTACAATACTGGTGGATCAGCGTATAGCACAGGTGGATGAGCTTATAGTAATGGTGGATCACCATACAATACCGGTGAATCAGCCAGCATACAATAATGGTGGATCAGCATACAATACTGGTGGATCAGCTGAGAGTACTGGTGGATCAGCTAATAATACTGGTGGATCACATTATAGTACTGGTGGATCACCTTACAATACTGGTGGATCAGCTTATAGCACTGGTGGATCACCTTACAATATTGGTGGATCAGCTTACAATACTGGTGGATCAGCATAGGATACTGGTGGATCAGCATACAATACTGGTGGATCAGCTTATAGCACTGGTGGATCAGCTTACAATACTGGTGGATCAGCTTATAGCACTGATGGATCACCTTACAATACTGGTGGATCAGCTTTACAATACTGGTGGATCAGCATACAATACTGGTGGATCAGCTTATAGCACTGGTGGATCAGCTTACAATACTGGTGGATCACCTTACAATACTGGTGGATCAGCTTACAATACTGGTGGATCAGCTTATAGCACTGGTGGATCACCTTATAGTACTGGTGGATCAGCTTACAATACTGGTGGATCAGCTTACAAAACTGGTGGATCAGCTTACAATACTGGTGGATCAGCTTACAATACTGGTGGATCAACTTATAGCACTGGTGGATCACCTTATAGTACTGGTGGATCAGCTTACAATACTGGTGGATTAGCTTACAATACTGGTGGATCAGAATACAATACTGGTGGATCAGCTTACAATACTGGTGGATCAGCACACAATACTGGTGGATCAGCTTACAATACTGGTGGATCAGCTTATAGCACTGGTGGATGACCTTATAGTACTGGTGGATCAGCTTACAATACTCGTGGATCAGCTTACAATACTGGTTGATCAGCTTACAATACTGGTGAATCAGCTCAAATCACTGGTGGATCAGAATACAATACTGGTGGATCAGCTTACAATACTGGTTGGATCAGCTTACAATACTGGTGAATCAGCTCAAATCACTGGTTGATCAGCTTACAATACTGGTGAATCAGCTCAAATCACTGGTTGGATCAGCTTACAATACTGGTGGATCAGCTCAAATCACTGGTTGATCAGCTTACAATACTGGTGAATCAGCTCAAATCACTGGTTGGATCAGCTTACAATACTGGTGGATCAGCGATCAGCTTACAATACTGGTGGATCAGCTCAAATCACTGGTTGATCAGCTTACAATACTGGTGAATCAGCTTACAATACTGGTGGATCACCTTACAATACTGGTGGATCAGCTTACAATACTGGTGGATCAGCTCAAATCACTGGTTGATCAGCTAGACAAATTCTTGAGAGACATTAATATATGATATGGATAGTGGTAGTTTACAAAGGTAACTCTTAACATACAAATTTTGCACTTAAAAAATGTCAAAGAGACACTAGTTCTACCACCTAATTCATGGCCAACACCTTGAGAGAAGAAAACTGCTTACGTTCAACCCAACGGCATCCTTTTTGTAGAGCAGAGATATAAGCCTCTACACTAGAGGGACCCTTAAGCTGATCTTCTATCAAGTACCTGTAAGTTAATATGTAAGAAATCAATTATACATGAGAAACTACTAACAGAGAGTGACTGAGAATCAAAAGTTGGCACTTTAGGTGAACAAGTTAGAAAATATACAAGAAGTAAATAATCCGAGCTAGCAGCCATACCTGAAAATGGTCTCTCAAAAACACATGTATCATTAAGTTGATTCAAGGATATTGCATTATTTATATATTACTGATTGATCCAAGGATCAGGCCATAGCATATTTTAAACTTACGTGTTGTGTGAAGAGGCAATGTAGTAATGTGACAGAGAGTGGGTCATATCTTGGCAAACTTTGTGGTGTTTTGGATCAAATACATCACATTCCTGAGATAGAAGGTACTTGGTAAAACCTGTTGATGAGAAAGTACTGAATAATCAACTAACATTAACATGTTGTACATTACTCATAACTGGAGAATTACACAATAATTATTTAAACAGCACTGTATCATACTCATTATGATATTCCTTGACCCTCTGGTCCATCTAATTTTAGGTACCATTATGACATCGTTCAACAACTAAAGTACAGGTAACATTATAACATCGTTAAACAATGGAGGTACAGGTACCATTTTGACATGGTTTAACAATGGTAGTTCAGGTACCATTATGACATGGTTCAACAACCAAGGTACAGGTACCATAATGACATCCTTCAACAATGGAGGTAAAGGTACCATTATGACATCCTTCAACAATGGAGGTACAAGTACCATTATGGTTCAACAGGTACCATTATGACATGGTTCAACAATGGTCCTACAGGTACCATTATGACATGGTTCAACAATGGAGGTACAGGTACCATTATGACAACACACACATACATTACGTACAGTGCTGCTAACCACAACAACACTTGATGTTATAAAAAGTATATCGTTGTTATAACTAACCGTCAATTCCTAAATGGCCCTTTTCCCGACCTTCAACTGAGGGTTCGTACTTCTGAGTTAGTTGTAGACATCTCTCCTTGGTGACTCCAGTCATCTGTGAAAGTAATATTATCACATACTGAATTAATGACAATCCTGCTTTGATTCTTAATGGCTCAACAACTTATTGAAAATAGATACAATTTTTCTTAACCAATTCTAATCAAACATCTTCTACCAACATCAAAACCTTAAGACACCTTCGCATTCCACCAATACTACAATAACTTTTTCAGCGGACTTCCCTCCATCTCAGAGCTCAGCCATCGATTCATCAAGCTGAATCCAATCAATCCAAATGTTATCAGCTCCTAGTCTCCTTCCATGCAAACATCTAAAGAAAACCTGTTACATCATCTATGACAACAGTTTCAAAACCTTTTAAAAGGCTCTGCACTGCTTGAATGTGGACTATCAGAGCAGCTGTCACTTTACTGTTTGAATGTGGACTATCAGAGCAGCTGTCACTTTACTGTTTGAATGTGGACTATCATACCAGCTGTTCCTTTACTGCTTGAATGTGGACTATCATACCAGCTGTCACTTTACTGCTTGAATGTGGACGATCATACCAGCTGTCACTTTACTGCTTGAATGTGGACTATCAGAGCAGCTGTTCCTTTACTGCTTGAATGTGGACTATCATACCAGCTGTCACTTTACTGCTTGAATGTGGACTATCAGACCAGCTGTCACTTTACTGCTTGAATGTGGACTATCAGACCAGCTGTCACTTTACTGTTTGAATGTGGACTATCAGAGCAGCTGTTCCTTTACTGCTTGAATGTGGACTATCATACCAGCTGTCACTTTACTGCTTGAATCTGGACGATCATACCAGCTGTCACTTTACTGCTTGAATGTGGACTATCAGAGCAGCTGTCACTTTACTTCTTGAATGTGGACTATCAGAGTAGCTGTCACTTTGGTCACTTTACTGCTTGAATGTGGACTATCAGAGCAGCTGTCACTTTACTGCTTGAATGTGGACTATCAGAGCAGCTGTTACTTTACTGCTTGAATCTGGACTATTATACCAGCTGTCACTTTACTGCTTGAATCTGGACTATCATACCAGCTGTTACTTTACTGCTTGAATGTGGACTATCAGAGCAGCTGTCACCTAACTGCTTGAATGTGGACTATCAGACTAGCTTTTTCTTAACTGACTCTTTACTGCTATGTAATCTATCAATATATCAATCTATCTCTTTATTAACACTTCTTGAAGGTTATCCTAGTTCTTTGCTCTTACGCCTTGCTCTGCTTCCAGAAACATCAGGAGGTCATCTGCAGCCATGTACTCTCCGCTTGCATACCTGAAAGTAAAGTAAACAACAAAACTGAATATTGTTTTGCAATATTTCTTTCTCTTTGCCATTGATATTGCCTAGAATGGTTCATGAAACAGTTAAGTATTTAACACTTTCCGACAAAACATCAAAATGACTTTAAGGCAATCGGCAAAGTGCTAACATGTGGATTAAATTAGCACTTAAACAAGTTGTGGAAATTCACCAGATCAGCAAATTCAAACAGACGAATAGCATCATGTGTCTGCCCAACCAGTTCATATTTCCATAGAAATTGGCTTATTCTAACATCAATATGGTTACCTGTCATTGAAGTAGTTTAGTTACTGCATCCACATGTGCAGTGTGGGTAGCCAATGTGTTTCTTAACTCCTTAGCTCTAACTTATTAAGTGAGATGCATGGCATACTTACATAGCAATCTCTGTAAGAATATCTTAATCCTCACATTATGTGGATCAAAGTAATTATGAATCTGTGGTATCTCATGTTGCTACTGTCTAAGATAAAAAAAAACTTACTTCTGAACCAAAAAAAATCTAAAGAGATGACTTTTGAAAATTCCAACATTAAACATGAGGGTCTACTCACTGCCAAAGCAAGGAAATCTGTGATACAGGGTGCCGAGGTTAACCGTACTGAACAAACGATGTATTTAGAGGTGTATATAGACAATAAGCTTAATTTTCTGTGTCATATTTCCAGAATTTTAAAGAGTACCCCATTGACTTAATGTGGTGTTAGGCTACCATATTGAAGAAATTGAAAGAATTCTCAATTATTATTTATTCATTCGTTTATGTCAAAGAAGGAAAAACTGGCAAGAAATTTTCCAAGATGTTACTAATGGATTATAGACGGGACACTTAAAACTATTAAACGCAAGTGGCTTTTTCCTAAATGTTTATTCCAAATGCGATCAAATTGCGGGAATCACGCAATCCCGCTAATGCGAACCCTGGGCCCGCATAATAGATAGTAGTAGTAAAAACTGTTTGAGAGCTAATTGGATATTTATGTGGTCTGATCCAAAAGAGGTGGAGAGCAAACATAAGCAGCGGCGGCAGTGCGATGTTATTAGTGATGTTAATTATATGAAGTTGAAAGAAACAAAGCAAATAAATATTTATTGAGGAGGGCTTTAAACCTTATTTTACACCAAGGTATTTGAACATGAAAACATTGTCAGTGGAGAATATCATTCACTTATTATAGCATCCAATGTGTAATTTCTTGAAAATCGCGATACACGAGGGTAAACAAAGGTAACAGCTCTCGGGTACCCGGTTCCCGATTTTTGGAACATATAAACACTACACAAAACATACTTTAATTATTTTATTAACTTTTGATTTATTATTTGTACATATAGTACATGCTATTTCAAGCTTTATAAATCTTAACTATTTTTCATATCCTATTTATAAATGGGCAGGGTCAAGGGAAATGTAACAATTGGGTTGAAATTGGAAATGTACAGAACATGGTCAAATGTGGTACAGTATGGCTAGATAGTTAAAGAGTTATATTTTACCACTGTGCTTGCAGAACAAAAATATACGAATTTAATAAAAAGTTATAGACATATATAACACATGCCAATTTGCACTTGTGTTATGCCAAAAATTCTCGAATTCTGGGGATATTTTTAAAACCAAATTTTTCCTAGTAAAAAGATGACTTAGAAAGATGACTTACACAACCTAGTAGCCATGGTCAATATTATGCATATCACAGGAATAATTCCCCTTCAATGTCTTAACTTGTCAATTAGCAGTAATTGCTAATTACCTGATTTGTCCCTCCGTTACCTGTCCCTCCGTTACCAAAAAAAATACATTTTTTTTAATTTCTCAGTCATTCAATGCTGGAAAAATTTCATAATTTGTATAAAACACCTTCTTAGGATTAACCACTCAAGAAATGTTAAACCAAGGTGTTAGCTACTTTTTATGCTAAAGTAAAGAACAATTGTTCTTGTGCACATATTCCTGGGAGGTTACTTGCTACTTTTGTGTTCTAAGAATGGAATTCTTGACTTCCTGTTTATGTGAAGAGAACAGCTTGACTAGCATTAATAAATTCCTCAGAATGTGAAGTCATAGAAGTGAAGAAAAGCTAGTTTTGATTTAGAAAAAACCACACCACAAACACCAGCTGGAAGGTACACTGCTGATGCCAACCAGTTCAAAACTGTGAGCAATATTTCATTGTGAGCATCAAGAACATTTGCTTCCATTTGCAAGAGCCTCCAAAGCCACTTTCCTTTAGCAGGAGCAAATCAAAATTTGTTGATCAGGATTACAAGAAAATACTAGAATAGTTGGTAGACATGTTCAAAGCTAACTTTGTGTTTGGAATATTGTTTTTTTATTTGTATGATATTGTTATGTTTTGATTATATATAAATATCGCAGGAAGTTATTTCAACTATAGTTTCTAATCCACAAATATTCCATTCAGGCATACTGAACCTTTCTGCAGTACAGTAGCTCAACTGTAACTGAATCATGTTATGTCTTAACATGTTTTTGTGTTATTATTGTTGTTAAATTGTTTTAATACCACTGCATTATTACAGTTTGGTTTTATCATTAAAGTTAGAAGTTACCTCAGCATTTCACTTTTAAGCCCAGTATCAATTACTGCACCAATTGGTTTCTACAAAGTACTTGTAGTATTTGGAAGACAAAATGTGACTGGCTTACTACTGTAATGAAATTTCTGCACATGGTACAGTACAGTACCTATGAACTGTCTACTGTCAATATGTGATTTACTGACTGCACTAGACACCCCCACCCCCCCCCACAGTTGCTAATAATGCAGTTAGAGAGTGCTAAATGATGAAGAGTGTTCTGTTTAAACTTGTTCTTTAAATCAGTTTCTTACTATTTTTTACTTTTTTCTTACATTTTTATTAACCACTGAAATTGCTAATGTTTTGGTGAACATAGCGGTTGGTATAATGTTATTATCCTTATTTCCCTTAAGTAATATAACTTTTAGTCCAATAGCAATAAAAATATTGAATCTAAAGCAGCAAAAACAGGCAAAAGGCTTCACTAAACAACACTGAACATTTTGTGTCCCTCCGTTACCATCGGAAATGTCCCTCCGTTACTGTACAAGATCAACTGTAGATTAAACAGTTGATGCCTGTTCATCTAATTTTCCCTTGGTGTATGTGAAGCA
The DNA here is from genome assembly GCA_000934455.1 of Apostichopus parvimensis. Lineage (NCBI taxonomy): Eukaryota > Metazoa > Echinodermata > Holothuroidea > Aspidochirotida > Stichopodidae > Apostichopus > Apostichopus parvimensis. The sequence continues at coordinate 21,959 of KN884349.1, forward strand.
ATGTACTAGCCAACACGTGATATAAGTTACATGGTCAATGCAACTTAAGAACAGTGAATTTGACATCTTCCAAAAAAAGTGTGAAAACACGTGTTCATTTGGTGTCCCTCCGTTACTTTGATGTTTTTCATGCCATAATTTTCCTACAGTAACAGCCACAAGAGTTAAGTTTATGGGTATGAAACAAGTAACTACCTGTCTAGATAACCACACAAGAAATTGCAACATACTCCCTCAAACTAATGCAAAGAGAGACAAAATGTGTAAGGAATACAGACAAATGTCCCTCCGTTACCGCTTGACCATGCCCAAATATGTACTTTCATGTATTTATACTGGATTTTAATAAACTTGAAACTTTAAGTGAAAGTTAATGTTTGCTAAAGTTGATTTGTTCATCTTAACCTTGAAAACTACCTTTTTAGTTAGGGAATGTCTGAACAAAGAAACACAGAATATGTCTCGACATGTCAACTTTGGCTAAGACAAGAATAGTATAAATATGAACACAGCACAGTCAGTAGATTTAAATCCTAGTACGGTTTGGCAAAATAACAGAAACAACAGGCAACAACTCAATATGAAATCACTGAGCTACTCTAAGCAATGGATACTTGCTGACTCACCTAACCAGGAGAAAATATATTTCTGGTCGTGTGGACATTTCCTTGAATAAATCCAAGAATTCAAGACTAGAGAGAGTTGGATGCGCATCCCCGGATCTTTTCTTGACCTGCGTCATTTCCTGGAACACCAAACATAATTCAAAGATCAATGTACTGTAATTTCCATCATGTTTAAGAATTTATGTTATTTTACTTCTTTCAAACACTGTAAAAGTTTTACAAGCATCCCACATCTTACAAATACAGTAAGTATGTTCATATGTAAACAAGCTGATGGTACAAACATATGTGGTGTAATGGACACGCATTATCCTACTCTTAATCAACAACACACTCCCAAAAGTATGACCACTTATAGACACAGAATCAGACAATTAATCAACAACAGGTATCACAAACATACAACTG
>KN884351.1:5734-18894 GCA_000934455.1 Apostichopus parvimensis
TTTTTTTTTGCGAGTACTGTGCGGCGACACAACTTACAAAATGCCTTATCAGCTCCGTCGGGTGACGTAGATACCCAGGCAAAGTTTCTCTCCCATTCCCCTTTGTACTTTCGTCCCTTCTCATACTTTTTGTCCCACGTCTTAGGCATTTTGGTCACGTTTTTAACAACTTCAAGAAAGTCAAGACACACTGCTTACAGATCAGCAGGCACGTTCAAAGTTTGAGCTACGAGAATGAATGTTATGATAGGCCTATGCCTATTACACTAATTACGGCACACACGTCGATGCAGCTGTGAAGCATGTACTACGTATACGTACTGGGCTTAGAGTACGCATACATGGATTGTTGTGATTGCTGATTGAACAAGGAACTGTGATGATTGGAATATGACAAGTTTTGTGAAACGTACCGTACCGCCTCAGAAATCAAAATTATGTCCAGATTTTCGCATTTCGCATCGCATTTGGCCTGCACTTTCAAATTTCACAGGCCAACCAAGTGCAAAAAAGGCCAAATTTCGTGTATTTGGCCTGCAAAAGGCCAACCTGGTAGCGGTGACCATAGTTCCCTTGATCGCGGTTACCCTGTATGGGTCTGGATGATAGGGTGGCATCTCATTTCTGATGTGACCTTCACGCTTCACCAGGACCTTATCACCAACTTTCATCGTGTTAGCCTTGATGTTCCTATTGTTGTCCGCGTAAGTTTTCATGCGTTGCTTTTGTTGAGCATCTCTTTGCCGGACAGTTGCAACACTCTTGGAGACCTGTTGTGTCTGTATTAGCATGGAGCTATAAACGAGGAGAAAAAGCTGCTCTAGAACGCTCGTAAAATTCAATTATCCCGCCGCGAATCCTTTACCCAATCTCTGTAGGTTTTATGGTCCCCCCCCCCCCCGCTGTGAGCAGCTTCTTTGATCTTGCCTCATCATTTCCGCGATGTGTGGCAAATTTGATATAAACGTCTGGTTCAGCAAGAAAAGCCGTAGCTCGACCTACGTCGTTTGCAGGTCAAATGTTATGCGCAGTACCGTCACAGAGCTTTGTTTACTACGAACCCGTTGCGCAGTTCTTCATATCGTGTCTATTTTCTTCCTAAAAAACCGCATTTTCATTGCTTTTTTCGTGTTAAAGTAATAGCAATATTAGTCCTTTCCTGGCGTGTGAAATTCATCAAAATCTTTGCAGAATATTTTGCCTTTTTGGACATTTTTCCTGATCGCTCCTGACACCATCTTTCGATGTAATTAACAAAGACGGTCCTATTCTTCAGTGTGGGATATTTCACAACACTGTCCAGGTTTGTACAATTTTACAAAATAACGCTAAAGTTGATAGGTTCCATCGCTTGTTGCAAAGTTTTATTGGCAACGAAAGTCCATTCACGGGTATGTTGCCATGGATATTTCATACACTTTGAAATGAAACGCAATTATTTAGTTGTCTTTCTGAGGAAAATGAATAAAACTAAAACTTAAAAAAGCCTTTTGTGGTGGGCCCTAACTTTGAAAATGTTGAAATGTTGAAAATGTTTAAAATTGACCTGATATATTTGCTAATGATATGTAGAATGAATGTTGTTGTTGTTGAAATGTTTTATTTCCTTTTGTATGAGGGTTGCTCTGTCCATGAAAATTGTTGAAGGCCTTACTGTTTTATTCTGGTTGTCCCAACCCACGAAAATTGCACTTTTTTTGTTTGGGTTGCCAACCCATGAAATGGCTGGCGATTAAATTGTTTGAACACAAAGTTATTCACCAATGCTGAAAAGATATGTTTTAGGCCTAGGCGTAGTTCTTTATTTCTACGGCAATAGTTTAAAACTTCAATCGCCATATGAGACATTAAGTATTAATTGGCTGGTGACCAAAATCAATAAGTTTTATATTTTACATTGCCAACAAAGAATTCTTCGTGGCCAACCATGGAGACCGCAGTTGTCCAGAGTTGCCCAGACTGCATAGTTTTTTTCTCGCAGGGAAGATCTTCTGTTACATTTGAATAGACGCACATTTAAATTGGAGTAATATTGGCACTAGGCCTCTACTGTACACAGTTTTGTTACTTTTGGCAATTGAAGGTCTTTAATAGTCCACCAAATTGTTCACCAAGTAAATAACATTTCAAAATGGAATTACCAGTTAAAATGGAGTCACTTCTTATGTTAAAAGCTTTTTGTGGAATCTTCAAGGTACAGAAGAAACATTTTTGGTGTCGGCCTATATTTCCATTTTAGCTCCATGATTACATGTAGGGAATTATTATTAAAGAAAAAAGTGACCTTTAATGAATATTTTTTCCTCTATTTCTTTTCAGATATGGCGAGCATTCACAAGCAAGCTTTACAAAAATTGTGCAGATTATGTGGGAGTGCCAAGGCAATTCCTGGGGACAGGCCACCAAAAAGCAAATTGGATTTTAATATATGGACCTTAAAAGCGCTCAGTATTGACTTTAAAGATGATATTGAAGGAGTACATCCTGAGTTTATTTGTAGCTGTTGCATCTTGAAGCTGCAAAGATGGAAGAAAAAGGACAACAAAAAACAGAAATGTGCATTCAATATTTTTGTTGCCACTTATGAACCCCACAGCAATTTGTGTACTTTATGTCCACCAGATGATTGTAGTACTGCCACGAAAGAAACTGAACTTCAGTATTTGATTTAGGAGAATTGCAAGGATTATAGACTTGTGTCTTGGATGAATGGGGTTTCTTGTTTTCTTGCTCAAATAAACACTAATGGCACTGCCATTATGAAACGAGTTTGTGTTGAAAGAGACGGCAGGTGGACATTTCATGTAAAGGAGAAGGTAATAATAGTGAGGCAAGATATTGTTGATTTAGGTTTCATGATTCCTGACCTATTATCAACTGAGGAAGATGTCCATAGTTTGTTGAAATGTAGCAAGGATATCGAAATAGGTTTTGGAAATAGTGACATCTTCGGTTCCACAGAATATTCTGAACTCCGAAAAGAAGGTTTTGCTGTAGAAGAAATTTTTTTCATGGATGGGACCAAGGGACACAAACCCTTCGGCATAGCAATTGCAGATTCATTGCACATGTGAACAAAAGATGTGAGTTATGCTCACAATATCGATGCAACTTATTTGCAAAACGTTCCCAAATGCGGGCTCTTTCATATTTTTCTGTTCTAAAAACTGATTCTTGTAGACATTCAATGTTAATTGCAATATATTCATTATTGTTTATTTACTGTAGATGTGATGTGCAAATTTGCTGACAATGCGGGAATATCCAAATTTCTTGTGTTTCTTTCCATTGCTTCATAAGCTTGCACTGTTTTTTGGTGTCATTACTCAAACCGGTTTCACGAAACCAACGTTTCAGTTGGATTCATAATTTACTAAATACTGAAAAACCGCAAGTACCAAAAATAATCAAATGTTTCCTATGTTACCCTATGTTGCACCTACGTGTCCATAGCACTTTATGTATGATTTATATTTATTTATTGCTTTTTCCTTCTTTACATTTGCACTTCAAGGGAAAAGAAATCCGTTGGACACATTTGCTGTCTCTACAGGAATGGGACCAACAGCTCAATGCGCCATCACCTGGTCTTCGTTTTGTTCATAAACTGACGTACGAACACTTGAATCTGACACCATCATTGCGAATGCGAGTGTACCTAGCAGCACAGGTATTCTACTTGTACTGATTTCACCTTTAGTGTTTAATTTTCTTTTTTTAATTCAACATCAGCAGTATTCAATGTTTTTTTGTTATATAGCTCTATGTTAACCTAGTCCAGTCTGCTCTTATTGGGAATAAATGATATTTGATTTATTGACTGTCATCAATAATACAGGGGGATAAAACTGCGACACGACCAAAATGATATGTAAGTTTATTCAACACAAATGTATACTACTGTACTGTTCAGTAAAGATTTGTTAAGATGTTTAGGGCAGGGTTTTAGTGTTGACCAGGACTACACAATTTTGTGCCTGCAGTTGACACTTTGTTTGCAGTCTATCACCTATCTAGGGAAAGTAAAGCTTAATTAAAGTTTGGTTATGTTCTTTTCTTGCTTCTTGCAGGTTGTCAGTAAAAGTGTGGCTAATGCACTTGAGTCCATGGGGAAACCTGAACTTTCATCAACCATACTGTTCATACGTACAATCAATGACTGCCTCAACGTTGCCAACACCAAACCACATTTTCAAGGAAGGAATGCTAATCTTGCACCATACAAATCGGTCGATGATGAGAGGTTCAAGGTATGTTTGGAATTGTCTTCATCAGTAATTTGGAGTAAAAAGTAACAAGTGTTGCTAATTTACCTGTCATATAGCAGTGAGTGCAATACAGACATTGCATGTTGGATAATGAAAGTTCAGATCTACCTACCCACTGGGCTAATATTGCACAACCTTAATTCTTTATGTGCTCGAGATATCTGGGCTGACTATGTTACAAGTACTGGCTTAAAGCTTATCTAGTCTTCAAATGGAAGGATTTGGATTTGGCTGGAGTGCTCATGATGACAATGGAAGTTATTTTCATTTTGATTTTTCTTCTTTTTTTACTAGTGGTTACAGAATGATTTTCTATGATTTCTGGATGAATGGTACGCTGAATCACAGAGTGCAGAAGATGTGCCCCAGAAAGACAGATACAAGCTTTTTATCAGCAAAGAAACTTACTCTGGAATGCATATAACAGGTAACATATTGTATTGTCGCAATGGGAAGTAATATTACCATAGCAAAATTATCTGGCAAAAAAGTCATTTTGAAAATGACCATAATAACTAGAGGTATATTTGTATGTTTGCAACTGGGTAGCATTGTTTGTCTAGGAAATGGAAGACGATCAAAATATCAAATCCATAAAAAGTCAATTGGTTGGGATTCAAATTCAAAACCTATCCATGTCTGGAATTCCACTTGCAATCAAATGACCTCCAACAGAGAGGGTTCATTGTATTCAGTGGCATACCCAGGGGCCATCCCCCCCCCCCCCAATGAGATTCTTTTCCCCCAGACGAAACGCATATTACATACAAATTGTACATTGACACTCCCCAAATTTGCCCCCCACCAAACAAATTTTGCCCCCCAAATTTGCAATCCTGGCTACGCCATTGATTGTATTTGTCACCATTTCAAATATTTTACCTGTGGTACAGTACCTTTACTGATTGCCTCGAGAGAGACATGGATTGAAACGTGTCTTCCTGGAAGTATGGAGTTTATAAAGAAAGGCATGTTGATAAATACATGTATTTCTTGTAAAGGAATGTTTAAGGCAAGGTATAACATACAATTTATATCAATATGTGTTGCTCGTCTGTCCATGCACGTTTTTGTTATGAAACTATGGACCACAACTTTGAATCAAACACATAAAAACTTTGAATGAATTTGTCCCTGTGATGTCACTTTTGACCTTTGACCAGCCATTTGCAGGCCATTCTCTCTGAGTTTCAAACTTGCATAACTTCTTGTAGTAATATGTTATCAGATTTTTTCACCAGTTTGTGTTATAAATTTTTCTCTATCATATACAATTTTTCAAAAATCCATCGGACTATTCCTTTAATATTAGCAAGTTTTGCCCAAGCTACTTGTCTTGATTTGCCAATGTCTTCCTTAATGCCTTTTGTCCTTTTTTACCTGCTTTCTTGTTGTTACGCTTCCTTACTTCCATATACATTCTCACAAAAGCGTTAACCCTTAATTTTACCCGATACCCGACAAATTGCTCCAGAAGATCCTGTTTTACTTTAACATCCAGTTCTGTTGTTACCAGCTCATCCCAGCGTTTTCGTATTTGATTATGTGTATTTAAGACATTCAAGAGTTCACTCCTAATATTTACATCCTTCAACACCATCAATCTCTTGACATTCAGTACTTTCTTAGTATGGAATGCAAGAGTTTTGAAAAATAAGTAAGTCAGGTTATTGACCACAAACAATCCACCCCTATTTTGTTTGTTAATCCATTGTTTGGTGTAGTTATAAAATCAAGTTCCTTCAGCAGAAGCCGACTCGACTGACATAGATTTTACAAAATCCAGAACGGAATTGTCAATTCTTTTGTCTGAACAGCCTACGCTTCAAAGCAAAAGGGATATAGCCTGCAACGTACCGAATAATCTGCTCTTCATGCTGACTTACAGGAAAAACTGTGTCAATGTCATCTTTCATGGGCATATCATATTTCTGCTGCTCTGCAATTATTAATTTCATTAGAAATTCCAAAATATGTTGCAACATGAATAGTTGAGCAGAACTTAGGGCTATCGTTAAAAGATTTAGTCGCGATAAGAGTACCTTCCAAACTTTCAGTACTTGTGGATCCAGGCGTAAATTGTCGAACCGATTCCACATTCTCCCACGATCACTGCTGGTTACTGGTCTCTGGTTATGAGGATAAATAACATCCCAGAGCTGCTGTACAATAAATTTGGAGAATTCTTTCAGAGGAACACTGCCATTTTCTAGAAGCTGCTTTGCTAGTGTCTGAAGCTCTACAGACAAGCCAGAGTCCATGCAGTATAGTGAGTCTGTAAAAAAAATATTTAAGCACTGGAGTATGAAGAATACAGACATATCCAGGGCATGTTGTACCGTGTACACCTGCGGACACTTTCGAGCCGTTTCTGTGAAAAAGGAAAAAGGTTTTTTTTTGTTGAAGTTAATAGATCATAGGGGTACAAAGTTGTGGCGAGTGGAGGCTGCAGCCTCTGACTTGGAAAACTGAGGTGAGTTAGGCAAAAACGTTTGATTTAGTGGGGTAAAACAATGTCAACAAATAACGGAAAAAAATATATAACAGGTCATGGATAACAATTTTGCCATTTCTGTGAAAAAGACAACTAAATCTTGAAGTAAAAATAATTTTTCCGTTCAAGTTAATAGATCATAAGGGGTACAAGGTTGGTTGATGGTTGGCAAAAATGGTTAACTTAGTCGGGCAAAACAACGTCAACAAATAAGGGAAAAAATATATTAAAATCTTAAGTAAAAATAATTTTTGCGTTCATAAGGGGTACAAGGTTGATTGATGGTTGGCACAAATGGTTGATACAGTCGGGCAAAACAACGTCAACAAAATATATTACGAAGTCATTGATAAAAATTGGAGCTGTTTATGTGGAAAAAGTCAACATATACGGAATAAATAAAGAGGTCATTGATAAACATTTAGTATCATGTCAAGCCAAAAATTGTGCAGAAAGAATATTAAGTTGGGGAGAAACGCGTACAAATATTAAGTCTGGTAAAATATTATAGCCTCCCTAATTTAAATGGATTTGTAGGCCCCATAGTTGGAGTAAACCTGCAAGCAGATTTACTGGATCAGCAAGAAAGAGAAGTGAAGTTATATTCTGTAGGCCTGTATTTTGAGTGGTTTTACAAGTGTTCTTGTCTTCGTTTCATTTGTGTGGTTCCCTTTCTTTGCCATAAGGAAGTGCAATGTGGTATTTGAGTCTTCAATTCAGTTTTTGCAAAATAAGTGAACATTTCTGTAAAAAAGTGACAGGGTGCAAGTATTGAAAGAATGATTGAGGAATATATCGACAGGGTGGGCCATACGAACAAGCCAATCCAGGGGACTGCAATAACAACAGATTCAACATTTTACTCAACCAAAAGTAAAAAGCAACAAGAGAAGTTTGTTACCTTTTGTTTTGTTTCCTTGGGTTGTTTTCTGTTTCCTATCGTCCTTTGTTGAAGCAGATTGCCCTGGGGTCTGATCTTCAATAAAATTTTAACATTCACAAGGTTTGCATAATGTTTAACATGGCCTGTGCTACAGCTATTCTGTCAGGAATAGTTTTTGTAATATGTCGAGGAAAAGGAAAAAAGTTGGCCTAAAACATGAAATTGTTTTGTATGTTTTTTTTTTTAAAACAATGGGTTAGGTTAAAAAATGAATGAATAGCTCCATGATCTGAACAAGTATATAAGAAAACTGAAATGCACAACAATGTTGAAACTCAAATGAATTAGGTATACTGTAATTTGTAAAGAAGGAAAAACTGAACAGTGAATGTTATTAATAACATAACATTAACTCCTCGTCGCAACCATATCTCCTGTAATTCAAGCAATTCAAGAAATTACTTAAAACTCTGTTTTTCAAAGCTGCCAACACAGATTAATGTAGTTATTATTATACTTGCTGTACATACTTTAACATTTCTATCATATATTTTTCTTTACAATCTTACTTTTATAACCTTTTGAACTTTTTTACTTTTAACATATTTTTATCTTTTGCTGTTAGGCGCCTTACAGCAATTTTTTTAATTTTCAACACAGATTAATGTACTTTTTATTTTACTTTACTTTACTTTATTTTACTTTTATTTTATCAACCACAATTTTCGGTGAATAAAATGAATATATTATGAATTGAAGGTAAAAATAAGACCTGGGCCCTATTTCATAAAGATTACTTACGAATCTTCTTAAGTAATTCTTCGTAAGTCACTTAAGAAGTTTTAACAAAAAATAGTTCTTATCTTACGAACGATTAATCTTCTTAAGTTACGAACGATTATTTAAGAATTTGTTAAAAGTTCGTATCTTTTATAACTTTGAAAGAGGCTGAATGTGACCTTTGACCTGTAGCGCCAACTTTGTCTGAAACTTTTTTTCTTCAACGAACGTCTTGCTCACAAAAGAAAAAAAGAAAATGGTAAGTAAATGACTAACGCTTTTCTTCTTTGCAGTTTTTTATCCAAAATAATGAAATACCCAGTGAAAATGTTCGCGGGTGGTTTTGTTCTAGTTAAATACCATCAAAAAAGTGTTTTTTTAGAGCAGAAAGTTGTACTAAAACTGCTCGAGTGAAGCACCCATACGGTAACTGTGTGTAGACTATGCCTACTGTAGTGTTACTGTTACTGTGTTAGACTATGTCTACTATAGATAGTATAGTGTTAGGGCTACATATTAATTATAATAGAGGCTACGAATTGGGTCGTTGTACTTACGGTAACAAATAGGCTAGGCCAAATGTTAGTTAGGCTCAAACCACCTCTTGACAACGATAACAAAATAGAGGATGTGTGAATCGTAAATATATATAGGCCTAGACCCTGCTAAGCTAACAGTTGTTAGACTATGCTACGCCTAATGAGGAAACCAATGTTGGACGATCAGTTTGAAGTTTGGCTAGGCTAGGCCTAATACTAAGTGGAAGTAGCAGAAGCTTAATCATTTGTGGTACTACCAGTAGTATAAGTTGCACCAGTAAGTTAGGCTAGGCTAATTCTTTTACTGTTGACAAGAATGTGAACGGCAAAGTTCAGGCATCTTGTCTTCTACATGTTCTAGCCTTGGCCCTAGGGCAGGCTATTCTTGTTGGTGACGACATCTTCACTCGCCGTCAAAGCAGTGTCAATGGAGTAAGTACTGTTAGGATACTTTTCGAACTCAATACAAACAATATTGAAGTACATAACGTCATAGGAAAGATGGGAACAACATTATACAGGAAAGGGAATCCACTATCTGGCATTCTCAATAATATTATGTCCATCAAATAAAAAATATTAAAATAGCCAAATATCATCTCGAAGTCAAACCGTTAATTTCGTTAGCGCTAAGGAAGTAACAAACTGAGTTATCTTTTGAATAATGGACAAGCGTTTTTGGAAGGGGTGGGGTTGCGGACATGCACAGGGTACAGGGAGTGGTTGGTTGGCAATTATTTCGCCTTTTTTCTCAGTACCTCCTACTGATTTTTTTGGCCACGACTGACCATAGGCGGTGTCTTTCACCCACCCTTTGGAAAGTATTCAAGTGGGCAGTAACAACAGAGTATATAAGAGGCACCTGATCAACACCCCTGTCAAATGAAGCATTATTCAGCAAAACGTATGCATTTGCCACACACTTAATTTCCATATACATTCAGACTGAAAATGTTGCGTGCTCGAAAACGCCATTTAGTCGAACAAAACAATTTGCTACATTGTCCCTTTCTAAAGTTGTAGGTTTCTTAAAGTAAATAGCCAGGGTGGCTGGGGAAAACAACCAGAAAGATGGGTGAATGGCCAGCTACAGTTTGAGCAAACATGTAATGAATGAATACAGTTTGGTTGTCACAGCCTATTTTTGTTGTTAACGTTGCTTACATCTTTTACGTAGCTTGCAATGACCATTGTATTTTATTTTTGGATCCTGTGTATCAGTTCAGTGTATTTTTTATAGTACATTGTCATCCTTCTTGGGACACCATTGTTGTGACATGCATTTGCTTTTTCACAGGCTGCACAAGAACCAAAAAGGGCTCGCAGAGACCCAAATTTTTCAGAGGAGGAGAAGTTGTGCTTGTTGAACTTTGTTCAACAACACAAAACCAAGCTTCTGGGTAAAGCCGGTCGGCCTGGGCATGGCGATGACAAGGTATGTCCTGAAAAAAAGTCTGTAATGCAATCGAGGTTGGGCAGTAAGATAAGTAAGGTGAATGGTGGAAATAGCAGAGGCAAACAATGAAGAACAAGAGACACAATTGGGAACATTAACTTTTTTTCACTGGCCGGTTGTAGTAATAAACCTAATGTCCTCCTCAAAGATCAATAATTATAAGAAACTGGATCCTAACTGACTGACCGCTCAATTCATAACAACAGATTAGTGATAGGCTACAAATTTAGATTCGTCCTTCAAAATGTTTCTTTGCAATCACACTTTTTCCGTACAAAGTTATTTTGATCCTTGGTTTCATCAAACCTGAAGAACACATGAATGCACAAATGTAATATAAGAAAAGTGCACCGGCAGTGTAGGTTTTCAATATTAAAATATAGAGCATAGAGGAATATCTCATACCCAGTAACCAGCTTTTAAATAGAACAATGTTGTAGTCCAATAGACCACAATTCTAATGCAAAACAAAACCTTTATTACCCTCTGATAAATATATACTAAAGGGCTTCGATTATTGATCACTATTGAAATTTAACTACAGCCCAGTACTCAATAAAAAACATGTGAACTTGGCTTGGTTTTCCATGCTAAAACTCGGCTCAAGAAGCCTTTATTTTCCACCTGTGTCAGTTTTCGGTCTTTTACTGGCAACCAATTAACCATTCAGTGCTTGTAGATATTAAATCAGCATAAAGCTACCAATTTGGTTATTCTATATAAGGTGGAAGAGAGAAAGGCCAAATATTGGAAGATGTGTGCTGAGGCAATAAAGGCAGCAGGGGGGAGAGAAAGAGACTGGAGGAAGGTGTGAAAACAATGGTTTGAACTCAAGGATAAAGCCAAGAGGCTTAAGACTGAGATGGGCGTGACAGGTAATTTTCAACTAAGTATTACATTTAAGTATTACAACAAATTATAAAGAGAAACAAAAATGATTTGTTTTCAAGGGGCTGGTGACATCATAATTCTATAATTATGGCTGCTCCCTGGTTTGAGCTTCACATCAGGATATCTCGAGAAAAAAATACTATTTTTTGATGATTTTTGTGTAGCATGTCATTCATGTTCCTTCTTCATCAAACAATATTTATTCTTTTACTGAATATCCAGGGTTTCGTTCTCCTTTAATTAACATTATCTTTGTTACTGAATTATTGAAGAGGCTTTTATTTGCAATCTTTTCTCTTTACAGGAGGTGGTCCAAAACCATTTTCATCTGCCTCTATGGAACTTGCCATGGAGGTTGTTGCACGGGAGGCATTGGTCGGGATTAGGGGGAGAAAGACCGAACTTGACCCATTGGGTCATGCTTGTGATGAAATGACACTGGTAAACATAATATCTTTTTACATAATTTAACCGATAGATTCCTTGCCAGCCAAAAAGGAATCCATGCAGTCTTGCTAGCATGTTTATGTGTGTGTATACCCCAGGGCTCAAAATAGACGAGGGCGAAGGGCGATTCGCCCTACGAAGTTGAAAAATCGGCCCAGAAAAGAAATCACGAGGGCGAAAAAAAAATGCAAACACCGCTAAAATCGCCCTCCACATGTACAGTCAACGGGTGCTGCACATTTAGAAAGATGACACAATACTGTGAAATATATCATTGAAAAAAACTCTGACTGCCGATCCTTTTGTTATAATGTATAACAGCTTGGTTTGTGCGTTCGCTCAGACACCACCTAGCTAGCTAAAAAAATATCAGTTCGTCGCGTGATCAGTTTCGCACACCCGTGTATTTGTATTTTTTTTCTCCCAGCTAGGTGGGTATACAGGTACCCGGAAAAAAATGTGTTTCATCTCGTGTATCACGATTTTCAAGATATGACATATTGGATGCTATAATAAATTAATTATATTCTCTACTGACAATGTTTTCATGTTCAAATACGAAGGTGTAAGATAAGCCAGGGTCCAATCATGAAAATCTGGTAACTGCCATAAATCAGCAGTGCCAACTTTGACTGATCTCATACTCTGCGTGAAGGTTGCCTTAGTGAGTAAATGGACGCTATTGATATTTGGGGGTCAAACGCTAAAACCTTGATCTGCAGCGCCAGGCATTAGAAGTTCAAAACAATGATGTGTATGTTATCAAGAAAATCAGATGCATCTGTGACAATATAATGAACTGACATAAATTTGGGGTGGTACTCTTCTCTTTTTGAGGACTTAAACATATTCAAACTTAAATAAATCCATAACCAAATATGATGTTGGACCGAAGCCAAATTTTTGGCTGGACTTGAAACTGCTTACCATTTTATTTATACTGTAAATAATTTTTTTTTTTTTTACATAGGATTCATCACAAGATTCAGCAACTTCATCACCCTCCTCTTCAGCCATTACACCAGCCTTTGCCGCAACCTCAGCTTCAACATCAACAACATCAGCAGAAACAGGTTCACTTGTTGCTCTACAACAACAAGTAAACCTGTTGCAGTCTCAAGTAGAGACATTGGCAACCCAGCCCTCATCTCTACAGAGGGCTACAGAAATCAGGCAACTCAAGTTTCAAGAGGAGCTTTTGAAACTTGAAAAAACAAAGGTTGACTTGCAGCGCCAGGCATTAGAAGTTCAAAGTAAAATCCTGGCAGCTTTAGAATCTTTGGGAGTGCAAGCACTGCTCAACACTATGTCTGAGCAGTAGCTTTGAAAGGTTAAGCTGCCTTTTCTTAAATTTCGAAACTTGATTTGCCTGCTTTCTGTAAATGGTTCTGTTGATGAAGTT
>KN884351.1:26286-40418 GCA_000934455.1 Apostichopus parvimensis
CTTCCTCCATCGCATTATTGGAACAAACCACTACCGTCATAAAATAGGGCAAATCGATAACCCACGATGTCACTTTTGTGGCCGCTATGACGAGACCCTGTTACATCTGTTTTGGGACTGCCCTATTATTTCGAACTTTATTTTAGATGTAGAGCAAGCTATTTTTGGCAGACAATTTATACTTTCGAAGAATGACATTTGCTTTGGGTTTCATTATTCTGTAAATCACCCATATAATTTCTTAATTTTTCATCTCAAGTACTTCATCTTCAGTAAGAAAAATTCAAACACGGAAATGAGATGTAGAGATTTTTTATATAAGTTAAAATTTGCTATTAAACTTGAGAAAGAACTCAAGCAAAGAGGCCAAGCTTTCATTTCTTACGAGCAGTTAAAATACTCATTTAGTAATTGCACTATACTGTTCAGTTAATAACGATTTATCATGGTTTTTGTTTGTACCTATCATTACTTGTAAAAGGTTTTGACCTTATTGTATTCAAATATGTTCGAATTGGCACAAAAATGTTACCAATAAAGATACCAAGCGTGGTAAAAAAAAAATAAAAAAAAAAAGATTGGTGGTCAGTAGCTGGGCATGGGTTCTGTTTAAAAAGGGATGTAGTCAGTGGACAGTAGCTAGATCTCAGTTGTAAGTTGCCATCTACCTTTAGTTTGCTACTTTAGCAGTTACTTTAGATATCATATTTGCCATCGTAAGCACTGTCTGCAACCCTCAGTCTTAATATTTTCATATTTTAAATATTTTAAAAATATTCATATATTTAAAACATATTTTATATAATATAAAAAAAATTCAATATTTTTCTGTATAAAAGGATAGGCAGAAATAAGGAGTGCAACTGGGGCCACCATAGTCACTCTGCCTGCTCCCCTCAGACTCAGCATATTTTTCAACATGTCTATGAAAAAGCTTCTGGGATTGAAGAAAAAATTGCCAATATTTGAAAGATGTTTATTTCAGTTTTTATCAAACATATACAGGGGGTGTTTCCCCGAGTTGCAGGGTATTATGCAACTTCTCCGTAATAAAAATCATAGCGACCTTCGGAATCTGTGGTCAATTTCTAGTGATCCTTTATGAAGCTTCAATTTAAAGCCTAGTAGTGAGGTTTGCTTGTTATGAGATATAAGAGGGAATTAAAATTCCTGATTTTATAAAATTGAATGTCTCTGTTTAGACCAAGTGAAAAAAAAAATTTAGGAGGCCCTTCTCTAATTTTTTAAATGACCGTCTGACACATTTTTGGAGACTACCACCTGCCAGGTTAAATTTTGACTTTTTCCTTCAAAATATATAGACTCCCATGTTATGTACATACTAATAAACTATTTCCACATCATTACAGAGTGATGCTGAAATCTGTTGACAAATATTATTTTTTAAATTATTTTTTCCAAAAGAAGTTTTTTAAGCATTGTTGCGATTTCAGTGTGATGAGAAACTAAATTTTCTTACACAAACTTGTTTACACCCATTGTAGTATATATGACTATAATGAAAGAGCCTTATGTAGTTTTGTAATCTGTATTCCTGAGAATCTGTAAGTGTTAATTAAAAACCTAATGAGTCATAAGAATAAGTGTATAAGCATATATTATCTGGATTAAAAGTTGGAAAGTTTTACTGCATGCTCTTATCTTATTATTAGTCCTGGGAAAGTTTCATTGGACTGCTGGCTTAGCTTATCAGAATTGGTGGTCAGTAGCTGGGTAGGGTTCTGTTTAAAAAAGGGTTGTAGTCAGTGGACAGTAGCTAGATCCCAGTTGTAAGTTGTCATCTACCATTTAGTTTGCTACTCTAGCAGTTACTTTAGATATCATATTTAGTCATGTCACTCAGTCAAAAAATATTTAAAAAAATAGTATTTTGCAACAGATTTCAGCATCACTCTGTAATGATGTGGAAATAGTTTATTAGTATGTACATAACATGTCTTGCATTAATAAATAGAAGCCAATTTTAATAGTTGTGTTTCGTGACTTATTTTGGAGCTACAATGTTACTCTTTGAACAGTCAACTTTTCCGTGAAAGTTTCCTTCATTTTCTACAATTTGGCAGTAAAGTTACAGTATAACGAAATGTCTTGCTTATGTGCCCATTTTGGACATTACAAATATTCTGCAAAGAGTTTTCCCATCACTATGGTCTCTGATGCTCCATTGCAGGTATTAATTGTAACGTATTGATACTAATACATTCTTTTTCTTTACAGGTGTCGTCTGTTGTCTCTACATCTGAAACCTACATCCAATTCATAAGGTATAATATTATAAAGTTTAACTGAAATCCGAAAAAGTTTGCTTTTGATTTATTTCAAAGTTTGTGTATTGCTGAAGTTTGTTTAGCTTTGAAAAGTCGGATTTAAGATGACTCAAATTGAAATAATTTGGTTGGTTTAATGCTGGTGCACTGCTGGTTTTCTACAAGTTTGAACAGTTTTGAAAAAGCCATACAAATTGAACCAAGTTTTGTCACTTTTCAATCTAGATTTTGTTCGATTGCAATAGTTTGGACGTACAACATACAAAATGTTCATAGCAACAGCAAGAATATATAGTTTTCCATAGCCAAAATTATTAACACAAACATAGAATTTTTTACATTCAGATTAATAATACTTAATAACAATAACCCATTACACTTAGCTTGTACACATTTTTTCATAGCCCAAACTTAATTTCAAAAAAGCTATATTACATATAATCTGAACAAAAATTTCCAAATAATTAATATCAAACATAATGCCCGCAAATCTAGGAGGTCACGTGCAGGGAGGTTGAACCAAAAAAACTCTATTGCAACATCTACACAATGTCTGACACTAACATCTCATGTAGTTCCTACTCTAGATATTTTATTTACATACATAGTGATAGGTACATTTCATCAGAGTACACAGCTGGAAGACAATGTTCTTGCGATGCTCTTATTGCTCTTGTTTTTATCAACATATATGAAGTCATAACTACCTCTCATATTGATAGAATCTTACAAGAAGGTGACAAATTGTACAAATTAATAAGAGAAAGATTAATACTCACCAATCACCTTGATATTTCGCAATATTTACTTACAGATAATTTTCCATCTCAAGTATCCCTTGATAACATCATACACAATCTAAATTTTTCCCAAGTATATATGCCAAGTTTTCAATTGATGATTCATGGTCTGAATCTATTTTGGAACCAATTGATATTATTCTTCAACATGCATTGTGTGTATCTGATACTAATGTTATGGTTCTTGGAGAATATATGATAGCAATATTTAAACAATCAAATGATAAATATGGGGTATTTGATTCAGACAGTAGAAATAATCATGGATTGCTTGCTGAAAATGGCGGTGCTGTTCTCCTTTACTTTAGTAATATACAAAATCTCATCTCTCATTTACGCAATTTAGGTCAATCCTTATCTCTGTGTGCTTATAGAGATAAAACCAATTTCAATACAATCTGTCATGCATACTTCTTCAGGATCAATTGACATGTTTGGATTTAAGTCATTATCATCTTATTTTCAATACCAAAATTCACACCAACCAAGTAGTACATCTGCTGACAGTACTACACATGACAGTAATACACAGCATTTGAGAAAACATAACCATCAACAGCTGTATAAATGCAGGACGCAGGCTTTAACTAAAAATAAAATTCCATCAGCAAAATTGAAAGCCAAGAGATTTGCAAACAAAAGTAAATCTAAATCTAATAGTTCACGACAGGTACCCAAGTCTAAGCACTGTGAGAATATTGTTAAAAAAATAGACTTCACATACATCATTCAAGTACCATTAGAGGCCAAAAAACCTCACATGAAGGTCATCTACAAAATTCAAAGTCTCGGAAATCATGCAATAAGAAAACTACAAGCTTTATACAACTTTCAGATAACACCACAAATAATAGCAAAGCAAATACAAAAAAAGGTTGCGTGAACTGGGAAAATCAAAACCGCACAAATCCTGCAATGGACAAACTACAAGCTGCAATCAACCATCTGCCAAACATGGTAATGGAAATATTAACAAACCTTTGTCAATAAATAAAAAGTCAATTGATAGTCTTCATGACATGTTTAAAGCCAAAATAAAGCATGGACCAACTTATGTTTGTACAAGTTGTCAGCAAACGTGGTTTAGACATTCTGTTAGCCAGTACAATAAAGTTTCAGGTCTACGACCAAGCCTTCTTAATGAATACACTACTGGGTATTTATCTATCAGAAATCAAGAGTGGGTTTGTCACACGTGTCGAAATTATATCAAAGCAGGAACAATTCCAAGATGGTCTATTGCGAACCATGGTGGTTTTCATGATAAACCAGAACAACTTAACCCTCTCGTACCTCTTGGTCACATATGTAGACATTTTTTAATTGCCCATAACTTTCTCATTTTTCATTAAAATCAATTGGAATTTTCTGTGATAGTACCAGCATTACCCAATGTCCACTTTTGTAGACTTTAACAGATCAGGGGTGTAGAGGGCAGTATTCCAAAATTATTCAAGATGGCAGCCTCCAGCAGAATATCAGTTGGGTAAAGATTTCTCCTCGTTTTCATCAATGTTGTCATGATAAATGGACCTCATGTGACATATGAGTGTAAACAATAAATGAATTGTCTATTTTCAAAGGTCTCTAAGTGACATACAGGTAAAATTAGACCAAATTACTCCCAGAATAAGGTTTTTAGTGTCATGTTCACATTTGTAGACAATGGGAAGTATTGTCAACATAGGCTAGGCCTTCAGGCTTCATGTGTGTAAAGAAAGTATGTACTCTGCTGTATTGGTATGCACCTAATATTCGCCTATGCACAGTGGAGTGGGCCCAGTGTTGTAGTCTTCAAAAGTTCGGCTAAAATCATCACACAGAGTGGGGGAATTTCCACCCAGGTGTTCACGTTTGTAGACACTGGGTTGGGAAGTATTGACCTTTTTTCGGGTTCTGCCCTACGGTCCCCCATCTCTTTGTTCCCCCGTCTCTATGA
The DNA here is from genome assembly GCA_000934455.1 of Apostichopus parvimensis. Taxonomy (NCBI): domain Eukaryota; kingdom Metazoa; phylum Echinodermata; class Holothuroidea; order Aspidochirotida; family Stichopodidae; genus Apostichopus; species Apostichopus parvimensis. The sequence goes on from KN884351.1 coordinate 31,314, forward strand.
TCCCCAAAATATACACCCTAAGCATAGGCGTACGAGGCGGGGCGGGGGGCATACTGATTCGGGGCAAAAATGGTCTCCCCCCCACAATTTGGGATGGTCCCGTATGCCTATGACCCTAAGTTAGTTCTTGTCTCGTCTGTCCCCCGTCTCTCTTTGGTCCCCTGTCTCTTTGGACCCTCTTCCCTTTGGGCCCCCGTCGCATTGGTCCCATTGGTCTGCATGATAGTGACGGAGGACCATAGAGACTGGTGACTTTTAGAGACTGGGGGCCATAGAGATAGGGGACCAAAGAGATGGCCCGGGACTATTGATATTATTCCTTTTTTTCACAGGTCTTTCTGTAAACGAAAAGCGGCTCAACCTATTGATGTCCCAGAGGACGGTAGTGAAGATGAATTTGACGTAAATGAATAAGATGATGAACTATTTGAACCCAACAATAGGAGCACAAGTGATGCTAGCAGTGATGAAGAGTCCAATGGAAGCGAGGATTCTGAACTTGACGTCCCACTCTCTGTTTTGGCTGCTGCCAGAGCATCCACTAGTAAAGCGAAACCAACTTTTCAATGGAAAGCTAAGAAAGAAAACCTGGCAACTCCACAACAAGCAAAGTTTGATGATAAGAAGCTAACAATAAATCCGGCAGCGGTTCACAAGCAGTTCACAAGCACCACAGCTCCCATTGACTTTTTCTGGTTATTTATGGAGGACTGTTTGGATGACATAGTGTTCCAGACAAACTTGTACAATGTTCAGAAGGCACAAGCTGGGGAGCCAAACTGTTCAAAACCGGTTACTAAAGAGGATATTGTGAAAGTCCTTGGAATTTCTTTTTACATGGGTGTAGTCAAACTGCCTAACAGAAGAATGTACTGGTCCACCAAAACCAGAATCGATGCAGTTGCCGAAACTATGCCGCGCAATCGGTTTCATAACATCCTCAGGAATCTTCATTTCAATGATAACAGTAAGCAGAAAGGGATCGGTGAGGAAGGATACAACAAGCTGTTCAAAATACAGCCAATCACAGATTACCTGAGGGGCAAATTCAGAGGAGTAGTTATACCTGAAACATATCACGCTATCGACGAGATGATGATAGGCTTCAAAGGGCACCACAGTTTGAAGATGTATATGCCCAAGAAGCCAACCAAATGGGGATACAAGCTCTGGGTCAGAGCAGGTGTATCGGGTTATATCTACGACTTAGAGATTAGTGGCGGTAATACCAAAGGACCCCCAGATAGAGTGCAAGTTTCTCCCGCACTTGGTGAAAGTGAGTTCGTTGTGTTGAGACTGGTCCATGATCTTCCACCATACAGTCATAAGATCTTTTTTGACAATTATTTCGCGTCCCCAGAGCTACTTGTGCATCTTCATGGTACCGGGCACTATGCAGTTTGCACGCTCAGAGCTAATCGAAGCAGGAAATGTCCCTTGAAGAATGAAAAGCAGTTGAAAAAAGAAGGCAGAGGGGCGACAGACTATCGCCTAAACAAAGATGAAAACATCATTGTCTGTGCCTGGTACGACAACAAGCAGGTCTTGACAGCTTCTAACTACATCGGAGTACATCCCATCAGTGAATGCAAGAGGTACAACAGAAAGGAAAAGAAGAAAATCATGGTTGATCGACCTGCCATTGTAGCAACCTACAACCAGTTCATGGGAGGAGTCGATAAAGCAGACATGATGTTGTCATTATATAAAACCAAGCTGAAAACAACAAAATGGTACTTGCGCATCTTCTTCCATCTTGTCAACATGTGTGCTGTGAATGCTTGGGTTATCTATAGAGAAGCTGGAGGCAAAGGACTTTTCCTTGACTTTGTTGTCGACATTGCGCGCACACTGTTCACAGGAACCGCAACTGCAGACCCGACTATCGATGACAATCCTGTCCCAACTCTGCCAGTTCGATCTCTGAGCGCCTCATAAGTTCCGCTGGGGATACGGAATGATAAGACAAACCACTGGCCCTTTCAAGTTACAGGCATACCACAGAGATGCAAGGGGGAAGGCTGTTCCAGAAAAACAAGGTTCATCTGTAGCAAGTGCCAGGTGTACCTCTGTGTGGTTGGCAAACGCTGTTTTATCGAGTTCCATGGTGTATATTTCCCTGCATGTTGAGTAGTACACTGTGTATAGTTTTGTTTGTTTACATGAACTGAACTGTGCATGAACTGAAGGCTGTTTGTTTACATGAACTAAACTGTGCATAAACTGAAAGCTGTTTGTTTACATGAATTGAACTGTACATGAACTGAAGGCTGTTTGTTTACATGTTTTCTGCAAAGATACTGTCATCACAAATTCTGTAAAGTAACCTTATGTAGTGATTGTGAGTACTGGTACACATTTTATGTAGATATGTTAGGGGAGACGGGGGGGGGGGATAGGGGATATAGGAGGTAACAAGGGGGCATGGGAGAGCACAAGGGGGTATGGGAGGGGGAAGGTGTAGGGTGGAGACAGTACAGGATTACGTGGAGGGGGCCTGGGAACGGTTGGCCAGGATGGTAAGGTCGAGATTGAATACAACGATTCCAAAACCTATACCCACATTGACACCACAATTTACCTCATTGTGTATGCATAAAGATAATAAAGTTCATAAATGATGTCTATGTAGTGTTTTTATATCACAATTACCTTGTTGTGTATGCATGTGAACATTGTTTATTTTAGTCCCATATGCCTGGTGTCCACATATGTGATCTCCACGTATTCCTTTTATGCAATTGAGAGTTTCCTAGGGGTGGACAAATGTCCTTGAGAGGAAATGTTGTCAATGTTCCAGTCGATATTATGCCAACAATTACTGCTCTGCCGAGACACTTAACTGCATCTGAAACTGTACCAGTTAAGCTGAAAAGAAGACTGACATATATATATCTAATGTTGATGTAGAGAATGTAAGACCGTTGAAAGTAATGGAAGGACTTGATTGGTTGGTTAATAATGGTTCTGTTTTCAAAGAATTAAAGATACAAGTCAATAACGAATGGCTAAGAGTTATTTCAGAGGAAATCGGACAATTATTTACTACACCAAATGATGAACCTGAGCAGGAAACTATTGATTCTGAAGCTTTTGATGAAATAAATGATGATCAAGAGGAAGGCAATATGGATACACTTTTGACCTGTTCAGAATATGATTCAAGTCAAGTAATAACTATAGCTTCAGGTGAAAATAGAATACCAATTTCATTCTCTCATGATCCAGATGCAGAGTTTGTAGCATTTCCTACATTATATTGTGGTAACAGGAGACCACCACAAAGGTTACCACTACATTATAGTGAAATTTGTAAATGGGAGCTCCGAAGCATTGATAGACGTGTGGCTACTTGCATACCTAATTTATTTTTCAAGTTGAAAAAGATTCAAATGAAACAAATCGCATAAAAAGTTACCCTTGCTATCAGAAGATGTAAGACTAATGATGAACAATATACAGTTGGAGATATATTAGACCAGGGGAAAGTAAACAATCTTCTAAAATTAGATGAAGGATACAGAATATTTAGATCATTAAGAAATTCTCCACCATACCTGAAAAAAAAAGGACCTTTTAGGAATGGTTAGACAGTTGGGATATCCAACTTATTTTGTGTCTTTATCAGCAGCAGATACTCGGTGGCATGATTTATTGAGAGTGCTTGGCAAACACGCTGCAGGTTAGTCAAAGCAGATCCTGTAACATGCGTACGTTTCTTTGATCATAGACTACAAGTTTTTCTTATAAATATCCTTAAATCTGATCTTCATCCAATTGGAAAAATTGTAGATTCTGTTGTTAGGATAGAATTTCAGCATAGAGGTTCGCCACATGCACATATACTGTTTTGGATAGAAAATGCTCCAACTGTAGAAAATAACAGCTCTGAAGAGATTGTAACATTCGTTGATAAATATATATCTTGTTCAGATGATGTATCGGATGACTCAGAAACAATGTTAGAGCTTCAGAGACATAAACATGCAAAAAATTGTCGAAAAGGAGGCAAACCTATATGTCGTTTTGGATTTCCCAAGCCACCAATGAACAGAACTATGCTCCTGAAACCAATTGAAACCCAAAATTTTTCACATGAAGAATATATTACAATGAAACAAAATTTCAAACTGGTGTCGCAATTATTAGCAGACTCTAAAGATGGAATGGATATGTCTTTTGAAGAATTTCTCATAGTGCTTGGCCTAACTGAGGAAGACTACCTACATGCTATTTGCAGTAGTTTAAAATCCACAAAAAAATTTTGCAAGCGATCACCTTCTGCTATCAGGGTTAATTGTTACATGAAGAATTTACTCAGAGTCTATGAAGCTAATCATGACATCCAATTTGTTACTGATCCATATGCATGTGCTGTTTATATTGTTGCATATATGAGCAAGTCTCAACGGGGAATGAGTCTTCTTTTGGATCAAGCATGCAAAGAGGCAAAACAAGGCAATTTAGACATCAGAAATCAAGTCAGAATAATTGGTAACAAATTTGTAAATGCTGTAGAAGTAAGTGCACAAGAAGCTGCTTATCTTTTGTTGCAACTACCTATTACAAGATCTTCACGGTCAGTAGTCTTCATTAATACATCGCCCATTGAAGATAGGACATTTCTTTTGAAGAGTAAAGATAAGCTTGAAGAAATGAACCCAAATGACACTGATATTGAATGCAGTAATGAACTTAAACGTTACTCAATAAGACCAAGAATGCTAGAGAGTTGGCCCTTAGCTGATTATGTATGAAAATTAATTGTGGAATTCCCCAAAGAAATACAAGATAACTATTGTGATGATTATGTTGATGACCCTACAATTACTGATCATTCAGAAGATCATCTTTCAGCAGATACTGACATTAGCATCTCCTTGCCATCAGGTATTTCAATCAGGACAGTCAAAGTCCAAAAGGTAATACGTTTCGTTAACTACAACAAGGAGACTGATGCTGAAAATTTCTATAGAGAGAAGCTTATGTTGTACAAACCCTGGCGCAATGAATCTCACCTGTTAGGTACATACAACACATATAGAGACAGCTTCATGTCTCATGTTGATGTCATAAACCCTTATTTGAATAAATAGGAACCTAAAAAGCAGTTGACACATGCAGATTTGACACAAGCGATGTCAGACTATTTCAGTGAAAATGGCTTGCCAACAGTTGCACCCATCACACAACAAGTGGAAGAAGATGATTTGATGCTAGGAACATCAGATAGAACTGAATACAGCTTCTTTTATCCCACGGTACAATCACATGCTGTTTGTGACATATCAAATGAAATAGGATTAATGTGCAACTGCATCTCCAACTGTTGAAAATTTGTCTAAACACATTTCAGATGAACAATTTCTTCAAATTTTGTCTCAATTGAATGTCCCGACAAAGAGAATTTTTCACGCATGTCATGCAACGGATGACTACAAATAGAGAACCTTTACATGTATTTCTAACTGGTGGAGCAGGTGTAGGGAAAATCAATTGTTGTGAAAACATTGTACCAATCTTTGGACAGATTGCTTTGTTCGACAGAAGGCGCTGATCCAGAGCAGTGTACAATTTTATTATGTGCACCTACCGGGAAAGCTGCGTATAATATTCATGGACAAACTATTCATTCTGCTTTTAAAATTAATCCAAATAGAGGTTTTAACTATAAAAAACTAACCACTGACAAGCTTAACACTTTGCAAGTAAAGTATAACAGTATAACAGTCTATAAGTTGTAATCATTGATGAAATTTCGATGGTAGGAAATACACAATTTCTCTTCATACATGAGAGGTTGCAAGAAATAATGGGTAATAAAAAACCATTTGGAGGCGTTAACATTATTGCAGTTGGTGACCTTTTCCAACTGAAACCTGTCATGGATCGTTGGATATTTCAAGATCTTGAGCATGGTTATGGACCTCTTGCGCCAAATATGTGGAAAGAATATTTTACTGTACATGAATTCACAGAAATCATGAGACAAAAAGATGACATACAATTTGCACAATTACTAAATAGGCTTAGAGAAGGAAAACATACTGCAGCCGACATAGAGGATTTAAAATCATGCATCATACATAATGAAACACTAATTTCGTCTTCCATTCCACATTTATATCCCACCAACGCTTTGGTCAATCAGTATAACGATAAAGCATTCACTTTGTCTTGTAATGAGAAGATAACTATTTCTGCTCAAGATTCAATTTGTGGAAATATGGCAAACAGCATTAAGGAACAAATTAAAGCTGCAATACCGAAAGATGCTAGTAAAACTTCTGGTCTGTTTGGTACACTAACAATTGCAGTTGGCAATAAATATGAAACTGTAGCAAATATAAATGTTGAAGATGGCATAACAAATGGCAGTGGTTGTGTATTGAAAAATATTGATTACATTGAAGCTAATAATCCTTTACCTAGTATACTGTGGGTTCAATTTGACAATCCAGATGTTGGTAAAATTGCAAGAGCTCGCTACAAAACCTATTACAATACACACATTCACAGTACTTGGACACCCATATTTGCTATTAAAAGAAATTTCCTAGTAACAAAACGAAAAGTCGTAGCTATAAGACAACAATTTCCTTTGAGGCCTGCATGTGCCAAGACCATACATAAAGCACAAGGTGACACACTCACAGAAGTAGCTGTCCATATGGGGAAATCTACAATTGCCCATGCACACTATGTGGCATTGAGTAGAGTAACGACAAAAAAAGGTCTCCATGTGTTGGAACTTAATGAATCCAAAATCAAAGTTACAGAAAGTGTTATCAATGAAATGGAACGGATGAAATCTACTTCTGTTATGAATCTATGTTATACGCCAATGTATTCTATGAAATCAGCTACTTTTAACATTGTCATTTCAAAATTGCAGATCACTTCATAAACATTTGAAAGATCTATCAAAATACCATAATTTTACTAAGTCTGATTTAATATGTGTAGCAGAAAGTAGATTAACAAGCAGAGATAAAGATTATGATATTCCTGGATTTGTTTCAATGAGAAATGATCAAAATCAAACTGTGCAGCAACGCCCACCACATGGTCTTGTGATGTTTCTAAGGCAAAATTGTGCATATTCTAGTGTATCATTGCATAGCAGTAATCTGTTTGAATGCATGACTGTGACTGTCACTAGTCCATTGCCAATACAAGTATCAACAGTTTATAAGGTTCCATCTTGTTCTTTCCATGAATTTAAACACTTCATTGAAATTCAACTTAGGCCACAAGTATCAATTGATGAGCCTTTTCTTATTGTGGGAGATTTCAATTTCAATGTCCGACAGGAATCTACATTTCTACAGTTCATGACCTCTACATTTCAATGTGAACAATATGTAAATCAACTAAGTACATCAGCTACCACCATAGACCTGGTATTTTCGAATGTAGATCTACTTCTATGCCAAGCAGTCTATTGTGTGTGGTCTGACCATAAAACTCTGCAAGTTGCAATTTAAACATTCCAGTATTAGTAGTATATTTGGAATAATGCAGGACTTTTTGGTTGCTGTTATTCCTCTCATCATCAGATGGCATCGAAGACAATGGTTGTGTATATGCTTACCGAACTGGAGACAAGAGGTTCGAATTATTTTGCTTATGCAATTTCAGAAGACGGCGACATCCATGAAATGTTCGTCGTCAGCATTGGTAAGTCGCTGGCAAAAACGCAAGCAACCTAGTAAAAGAAGGAAACATTTTTTGTCCTAGCGAACTTTTCCTTCAATAAACAAGAGGAATGTTCGTATCTAAGGTTGGCTGCCGACAAATCAAAGGTAACATTTAACCAAGATTCACAATTGGTTCAAGTGGTACTGACACTTATGTACTTTTACCAGATCTCTGACGAACATTTTTCCTACAGCAGGTATGAACCATTTCATCCAATTGAAAGTTGAAACCATTCAGTTCAACCGTAAGTTAGGTAATAAAAGACCCTCTTCAGGACTTGAACAGTTGGCTCGCCCAAACCTTTCGTATTTAATGACTTCTATTTATTCATATCAGTCTGCTCATTGTCATATGTATATAGAAAACATTGAAGATTCCAGATACATCCAGTCATATACTACAAATTATACACAAATGAACTAGGATTGGCAGACTAGCTTCACCTGTATCCACAGACATCACCTGAATAGTGTGGATTAGTTTGAATGGCAAAAAGGGAGAAAACTAGTGGAAGCAGAAACATGGGGGATATATATATGTAAAAAGACGTGGCTGGTTGTTTGCAAGCAAAACTATTTGCAAGTAAATTTTGTGCTGCTAGCTATCACAAATATTTGAAAATGTTTTTCAGATAACTTTCAACTAAATTTTGAAACATTAGTTTCTCAAATCTCAACATACTTAATGCTACAAAACTAGTGAGAGTACTTTTGAATAACCAATTGTTCATATATTTCCCATTAAAATGAAAGTTCTTCATAACACATTGATGACCTTTATTGTACCCATACCACCAGTGAAGAACAACCATCTATTTCTTATTTACAATAGGTTTTCAAAACATCAAAGTAATTCCGTCTTCCAAAAGAAAAAGTAGAGAATTTTTTCAATCCGACACTCTGCACCATCCCTGATGCTTTAGCGTCACCAAAGAAGAGGAAGCGTTCCGTTGAAGGAAAAGTAGCAAAGGTAAATTAATATGTTTAAAGTATGTAATCAAAATAAAATGTTAAAGAGGTTATGAAATGAAAAATTTTCATGTCTTAGAATGGTTTATCTACATTACTACAACACCATCCATGCACAACTTTCCGTAAATACGGCTTCAAACGCCAGAAATTCGCTGTCAAAGTATTCCCCAGAGACCTCTCGAGCTGCCACTCGTAAAAAAAATGCAAAGCTGTCCACCACAGTTCATCTGACGTCATCAAAGGAACCATTTCAGCCAAAGCCGACTCCCCGCTGTTTACCGATACGGCGTTACACAGTTTACTACATGTGCTTTTTACGTGACCCGCCATGCGGGATACAAAACGTCACGGCCAAACGGCACTACCGAACCATCCCATACTGACAAACGAAACTCAGGTCAAGCGAGCCAAAAACCTTCGCCCGCCGACCTGC
>KN884351.1:40468-53709 GCA_000934455.1 Apostichopus parvimensis
CCCAAACCTTTCGTATTTTATGACTTCTATTTATTCATATCAGTCTGCTCATTTTCATATGTATATAGACAACATTGAAGATTCCAGATACATCCAGTCATATACTACAAATTATACACAAATGAACTAGGATTGGCAGACTAGCTTCATCTGTATCCACAGACATGACCTGAATAGGGTGGATTGGTTTGAATGGCAAAAAGGGAAAAAACTAATGAAAGCAGAATCATGGGGGATATATATATGTAAAAAGACATGTGGCTGGTTGTTTGCAAGCAAAACTATTTGCAAGTAAATTTTGTGTTGCTAGCTATCACAAATATTTGAAAATGTTTTTCAGATAACAACTTTCAACTAAATTTTGAAACATTAGTTTCTCAAATCTCAACATACTAAATGCCACAAATTTATTGAGAGTACTTTTGAATAACCAATTGTACATATATTTCCCATTAAAATGAAAGTTCTTCATAACACATTGATCACCTTTATTGTACCCATACCACCAGTGAAGAACAACCATCTATTTCTTATTTACAATAGGTTTTTAAAACATCAAAGTCATTCCGTCTTCCAAAAGAAAAACTAGAGAAGTTTTTCAATCCGACACTCTGCACCATCCCTGATGCTTTAGCGTCACCAAAGAAGAGGAAGCTTTCCGTTGAGGGAAAAGTAGCAAAGGTAAATTAATATGTTAAAAGTATCTAATTAAAATAAAATGTTAAAGAGGTTATAAATGAAAAATTTTCATGTCTTAGAATGGTTTATCTACATTACTACAACACCATCCATGCACAACTTTCCGTAAATACGACGTAATTTTCAAAAAGGACACAAATTACATCTAATTCATTTTCCAGTTTGTTCAGGTGTACCACTTTACAATGATAATAACAAACATTGCTGTAGTGTATTATTCACAATTTTCAAAATGCACTTTTCTGTTCATTTGTTAGGTGTATGATATGAAAGAGGGTCCCACGTGGAAGAGGAGGGATATTCTGCTCGCAGATGAAATTACAAAGAAAAGTATCTGTTGTAAACTCTGGGGGGAGCATTCGGAAAAAATTACAGAAAAAGACACTGGATCTATCATCAAAATTTCCAATGTAGAAGTAGATGTCTACAACGACAGACATCAGCTGAAGTCTACCACGTTGACAGTGCTGGAGGTAAATATTTATACATATCTGTTCTCAATTATCGTTAACATGAATGAATCTGACAGTGTTCGCACTAGTTTCAATTTATTTTTAGGAATTTGATAAATAGAATAAAACCAAAGGGGAAATATTGTTTTTAAATAAAGAAAATGAAATACATGAACACAGTGAAATACTAAGAGGTATGAAAGAAGAGGGGGAGAATTTCAGCAGACAAATGAAGAATAAGATAGAACAACTCATCTGAGTTTAGCACTATTTTGCATTTAAGCCACCCACCAACTTCATATATTTCTCACAAAAGAGAGGTACATTCCTGAGGCGACATGGCATCCTGGCACTGTTACGATGTTAAAGATAGACAAAAATTTCTCAAGGGGGAGTACACCAGGATGGCATTCCTTGCAGAAATGACAAGAAAAAGTTCGTCCCAGATGTCAACTATTTTAGATATATGCCACTGTATAAGCAAAATTAAGTTGATTGCATCATTTAACATCTCAAGTACAGTTACCAAAGTGTCTTTCATTGATTTTTCTAAGCTGCTATGATGGAATTTTGATTAAGTGGCCTATTGCCTTTTTTTTATTCTTTAAACCACACAGATTGCGACATATCACTCTAGTCATAGCTAATACTAATATTCTGCTCCCTCTATTGTGCACAACCCTAAAACTGCATTCTAAACCATGTCAAATGAACCTTCATATTTCAGTATCAAAATTCAATTGTGACTTTCAGCTTCTGTTTATAATAAAATACAACATATTATAAAGTTAACTCAACATTCAAAACCAGCAAACCATTAACACATGAACATAAATGCTCATGACAACTACTTTCCAATTTCTTCACAGATAACAGGAAAACAAGTTTCAGCTGAGGCAAGCTACACCATCATTGGTATAGATAACGAAGAGTAAGTTCAATTGTCATAAATAATTTCATCATCACACATAAGCATTAGTGTCCTTCTTTACAAGAAAATTGACATCCTCACCAATCCCCATATTTAATAAATAATTTGAACAAAACACCACCATACTATCAAAGTTAAATCTGTTATGGATCAGGTGTAGGTTTCAAATTCGTATTCACATTTATACATGTTGTTATTAATAATGACTCCAATGTTCAACAATATTCTGTGATTTGTTCTCAATCTGGTGACCTCAAATTAACTTAAATTCAACCATTAAATAAAGACTCTGTCAACCAAGATTCATGTATATGATTTTTAGTTCATACCTACAGATTCCATGGTACAATGTTGAGTATTTGTCAAGATACTACTGTATTGTGAAAGTGTTACTTAAGGTTGTTCAAGAATTTAGATTAAAGGTTAACTAAGGGTCTTATGTGGCCCAGGCCATTGCCCTATATTTTCAATAGACTCTTAATTGATGACCCCCAAATTACCTTCGAATTAGTTGCCACCAAATGTTGACTATATGTACCAGGTTATATGTTCATACCAAGTTTCATGTTGATTCAAAATGTCTAGTAATTTGCTTCTGGTGACCTCAAAATTAACCTGCAAAATATTCAGAACAAAGTACTAAGTTTCATGTTGATCCAACGATGTCTGGTAATTTGACTCCTGGTGGCACTCAGAATTTTCAGCACAAAATGTGAACTTAAGTACCATGTTTCATGTTCATCCAACAATGACTTGTTTGAACCCCAAAATACCAGGGACCAAACACTTATATGGCCTAAGGAATTTTGATCTAAGACACATACCTAACATATGTACCAAGTTTGGTTCAATTCCATTCAATACTCTTTGAATTATGAACTTGTTACGTACAAGAACAAAAGAACAGAATAACGGACGGAGAAACATGATGATTTCTTGAGCTGCTCTCACGCAACTAAAAATGTACCCTGGTTCACATTATATCTGCTCTGAACAGGGGACAGTAAAACTTTATTTGAATTTCAGCTTGAGACTTCTCAAAACATGCCTGTGTCACCTTTTGCTGATCGCTGATAAATGATTATCAGTAAACATGCAAGTGTACCATCAAAACTGTGTCCAACACTTCTCCCCAAATTGACCTTAGAGAAGCAAATTATCTTGAGTGCTTTCCTGTACCGAAGGAACAAATTCATCTGCCCTAGTTAATTAACTTTGTTTCTTCTTAAATTTCAGACAAGACAATATCTCCATAATAACAGAGTGCGGGAACACCTTTGACTTACCTTCCAGTCTGCTCCAGGTCACTGGCCTTGACCTTATCGACATGACTCCATTTCAATGTCAATTGACAGTGGAAGGAGATAAGGTCAAAGAGATTCAGATGGAGTATCCTGTTACAACAGATGTATAGAGAGAGACCAAATAACACTTTATATTTGGTGGATAGGTCCACATTGATATTTATCCAGAGGCAACCAACCGGAGTAGAGGGGCGGGGGGGGTGGGGTTGAGGGCTTTTACCATATCATTTTATACTTCCAGTCTTCTCATTTATTTATTTAGTTATTTATCATGTGTGCTGCAAAAGTCACCTATATTTGAACTAAAAAATTTATATCACCTTGACAACAGATAATATTCAACCGTTCCTGCCATTTAGTCTTTAGACAAACTATCACATTGTTATTGTTTTAAGCTTCTTTTATATTCCTTTTACATCCTTGTTCTTTATTTTTTATGTTTATAGTTCTATCAGCCATTTCTAGAATGATGTTAAAATAAAATGAGCCTATAAAACAAACCATTACGACTATGTCATTTCTGTGCGTTTTATTATGTTGAAAATGCTGATAATTTGAGCACATATTACTAGACATTTTTGGATCAACATGAAACTTAGTACCTTTAGTACCAACATTTCGTGCTGAAAATTGGGAGGTCATTTTACTAGACATTCATTCATACTCAAATTCGATTGATCTTATCGTGAGGTTATCTAACAAATAATCAACGCTCTGTGTTTAATGTTATCGTTGGATGCATTCTGGCTTCGCTTGTATTAAACCAAGAGCGTTGATTAATTTATAGATAACCTCACTATAGACAGTGAAATAAACCTAATTGTTAGATCAACATGAAATTAGTACATTAGTTCATTGGAGCAAATTTGGTACTTATCATCAAAGTTCACGGGAGAATATCTTATTAACCGCAGCAGCTATATTGACATGGTTTGCTATATAGTTGTACGCTCATTTGACTGGACTGGTGATTTGCATGGATACTGATGAAAACCACTGATCGCTCAACCAGGCGAGGCACTTGGGCGGATCACCTTGATTTATTTCTCAAATGTTTCAATACCATTTTTTATATAGGAAAAAAAAATAGATGGAGATACAGCTGCATTGCTGCTCTTGTTTCTAAATGTTTCTAAACTTTCTGGACCTGATGCAATCCATCCGTATTTGTTGAAGAATTTTGCACACCATTTCTGCGTTCCACTCTCATTGGTTTTTAGTAAATTTATGAATGAAGGTTATGTTCATAAGGACTGAAGATGTGCTAATATTACCCCAATTTTCAAGAGGGGTGATAAGTCTAAGCCCTGTAATCATAGGCCTGATAGTCTCACTAGTGTTGTTTGTAAGGTCATCCAGTCTTTTGTTAAAAAGTCTATGGTCAGTCACTTCAGTAGTCAGTCTTTGATCAGAGAGTCTCATCATGGCTTTTGTCAAGAAAGGTCTTGTGTCACTAATATTCTTGAGTTTATGATAGATGTAACAAGCTCATGAAATAGGCAGATGTCTATGGCGAGCCAAATGCTCAATAAATCGAAAAACATGGATTTTTGGTCGAAAAACCCTGTTTATCAACCGATAAACATGGTTTGTCACCGAAAAACCATGATTATCGGCAGATAAACATGGTCTTTCTGGGAAATATGATTTATCGAACGATAAACAGGGATTTTTATTAGATATTCCAAGTTTTATTTCGATAATCCAAGTTAATCTCTTGAAAATCCATGTTTATCGGCGATAAACCATGTTTTTCAACCGATAAACATGGTTCATCGAACAATAAACAGGGTTTTTCATTAGATATTCCAAGTTTTTTTCGATAATCCAAGTTTATCTCTCATAAATCCATGTTTATTGCCGATAAACATGTTTTTTCGATTGATAAACCATTTTTTTTGCCGAAAAAACATGTTTATCGCGATGACCATAGTTTTTCGGCGATAAATCATGTTTTTATAGTTGGTGACTGATGAAAATTTACCGTAACTTCTTTCAAAACTCTACATGTTATGTTAGTATATGATAAATCTTTGGTTCCGAAGCCGCATGTGGGCGAGCCGTACCCAAACTTTGTTAGCTCCCGGCCCTATCCATAATTAGGAACAACAAAATATGGCCCCTGTTACCGGTGTGAGACGGTTCGTGGTGTGCTTAGTTCTCTCCTGTTAAATTCTGCATTGGTGCCTTTGTCGAATAGAGAGGAGAGAGTATCAAATTCCCAACGCTCTGTTGACAATATCATACACAGCCTTCCCTCTTACTGTGGAATTTTCAACGGTAGGTTTGACTTCGCTTAGCCATTGGACTATTGTAAGCCTTTATATTATGCAGTTAGGCTATTCCATAGAGTAAAAAGGAGTTCCTATTATGCTCTATGGCTATTTCCTATGAGTTTTAAAGGTCTTCTGTATAGACCCCAACTATAGCTTATAGCCGATTATTATTCCTCACTTGTCCATGTGCGGATTGTGCGGGACCGTAGCTATGTTTTTACATGATAAAAATGATTTATCGGTGATAAACATGGTTTATTCGGCGATAAACCTTGTTTATCGGCACTAAATCATGTTTTTTGACGGATAAACATTGTTGAAAAACCATGTTGATCTCTTGATAAACATGGATTATCGCCGATAAACATGGATTGTCACAAATAAACCATGTTTATCGCTTGAAAACACAGTTTGTGGCCGATAAACATTGATTTTCGACTGAAAAACCATGTTTATCGCCGAAAAACCATGTTTATCAGTGATAATCCATGTATTTCAAGCGATAAACATGGATTTTAGCAGATAAACCGTGTCTATCAACTGACAATCGATGTTTATTGGTCGATAAACATGGTTTTTGATTGGAAAACATGGTTTATCGGTCGATAAACATGGTTTTTGAAAAACATGGTTTATCGGTCGATAAACATGGTTTTTGACAGATAATCCATGTTTTTTCGATATTTATTTATTGAGCAATTGGCTTGTCATAGACGTCTGTAGATGTTGTGTTCCTGGATTTCCAGAAGGCCTTTGATAAAGTTCCCCCACCAATGTATTTTACTTAGGTCGAAGAGTATGGGTGTCCATGGGAACTTACTGTCTTCGATCGAGAAAGGCTTGGTAATAAGGAACATGGTGGTAATAAAAGGCTGTGCTTCTTCTTGGCAGGAAGTTACTAGTGGGGTACCACAAGGGTTTGTGTTGGGTCCCTTGTTGTTGGTTGCCTATATAAGTGACATTGACAGAGATATTTTGTGTACAGCTAAGAAGTTTGCTGATGACACCAAACTGTATTTTGAGGTCTCTTTCAAAAGCGATTCGGAGAAATTTCAAATGGATTTTAATCAGGTTTTTTCCTGGTCTCAGGGATGGCAAATGCTTGTTAATATTGATAAATGCATGGTGATGCATTTTGGTAGCAGTAACCAAATGTATATCTACAACCTAATGGTGAGGAGTACGTTACAGGAGGTCCTTTTTGAAAGAGACCCAGGTATCTACATTGACTCATCTCTGCAACCTTCTAAACATTGTCTTGAAGCTGCTTAAAGAGGTAATAGGGTTTTACGTATGATCAAGAGGAACTTCAGGTTTATGAAAGAGGACATAGTTGTTAGGCTATAAGCAGTTGGTTAGGCCTCATCTGGAGTATGCTGTGCATGCTTGGAACCTTTATTTTGCTAAGGATAAGGAAGTACTTGAACAGGTTCAGAGGAGGGCTACTAGGATGATTAGTTCCTAATGGGTGTTGCAACTGTTGAATCTCACCACAATGGAGCTTAGGAGGTTACGTGGTGACTTGATTCAGGTTTTCAAGATTGTGTATGGTTTTGACAATTTATCCTTTAATGACTTTTTCATGTTTGCTAATAGTTGTTGCACCAGAGGTCATTGTCTTAAGCTCCAAAAGTCACAAAGTAGGACTAATATTCGGCATTTATTTTTTGTTCTAATAGGGTTGTGAATGAGTGGAACGGTTTGCCTGAGAAAGTTGTACTTGCAAGTAGTGTGAGTGGGTTTAAAAATGCTTTGGACAAGCACTTCAAGCATTTGTAATCAGGTCTGAGTGTTTGTGTCTGCAGTTTTTTTCCATCACCTATAGGGTCCTTGATGGGGACTTGAGTGTCCCTCCTGATCCTTCTTTTCTACAAACTAAACTAACCTATCTAAATTTCTAGTGAAAATTGACTTATTTATCAACATTGATGGTCTTTGTTCTCTTTTAAAAACATAACAGTTTAGGGATGACTATCTTGGAGCTAGCAACAGATTTGGAGATTCCGCAACATGGAGATGGATGGCATCAACTCAGAAATGGTGAAATACCTTGGCACCTAGCCAGGGGTAAGTGAATCCCACACCATGACACCTACCCAGGATCATGTCAAGCCCATAGCTAGGCACCTAGCCTCTGTATTCCAGTTTGTAGGCTCTCTGTGACACTTCTTAGTCCCACTGGTTGACAAATGTCGCACCAACCCAGAGGCATTCTCCCAAAAGCTCTGAACGGCTATTAGCAGCTACTGTATTTTCACATTGTGCTAGGTCGTTAGGCTAGACCTCCACTATACTAGACAGTATAAGGTATAATGATAACATGCAGCAAAGGATCCCTTGTTTGTATGAAGGGATTTGTATCTTCTGGGAAGTTTACTGGAGTTTCAACGTGAGCAACTTTCTCTGCTTTTTGCTCTCTCTGTACATATTGGTTTTCCTGAAAACACATTTCAAAAGGTATAAGACAAAGTTGTGCACTTTGGGAAAATTTGAATAATACAATAATACAAATTTTTGGATATTCTCATAATTGCTCTTAATCTTGATGTGGCCCTTTTAAAGCTCCTTGTTATACAATGGAAAACTCTGGCATTCAGATCATTTGTTCAGATGTTGACTTGAAGTTTTCTATATCATTTGCCAGATGTGTCTCCAGAGTTGAAAAGCTTTGTTGTTGCTATGCTCCTTCGTGATTACACCCAACGACCTACCCTGGCCCAACTCATCACGATCCCCAAGATTCAGCGAGTGCTCATGTTAAGATGGCGTGAGCTCTTTTTGCAGCAGTTGGTGAGTAACAGCATAGATCATTTAAATCAGTAAAATTATGAATATGATTGGATCATTGAACCACAAGATGCAGCTTAAGTTGCTGATGACATTATCTAGAACACTGTGTCTGTAATAATCAATTAATTAAGATCTAAGATTAATCATCCTTGGGTGCTGCTAAAGAGGCTCAACATTTCACTTTGCAATGCTTTTTTTTACAGAAAAACAAATGTTTTCACATCCTCTTAGTTCTGTGGAGTTTCTTTCTGGCCATATTTTATCGAATCTTCAGTCCTCTGTTTTCGCTGAAGAGAAGATTGTTCCAAACTTCTGCTATGGAACAGAAAGTTATAAAAACAGAGAGACAAATCAGAAGACCATCAGATTGGGATCTTAGTTTCTCCGATGGTGAGAAACTTGTGTTTGCTTTATTTTTCATTTTACCTTTTTTTAATTGGATGGGTAGGAGGAAAAAGGGAGAGGCGCAAGGGTTGGAAATGGGGAGAATATGTAAAAATGGTTGTAGAGAACACACATAATGAACTCAAGATCCAGCAACATTTTTACTAGTAGCATTTAAGTGCTCTTGCAGGGTAAGTTGAGAGAGTAAGAAAAACATGTATTTACGATGTGAAAATGGAAAACTATCATTTAAAGAGCGTATTTCAGGAATTACAGTACTGCAGAAGTGTTCATTCAAGAATTTGTTCACAATTTTTTCCCCTTATTCTGGTGTTTATGTAGATGAATGCTTTGAGAGTGACCAATCTCACAGTTCTTTTGGCGTTCCCCTTAGCAACAGTTCCTTCTCCAGCGAGGAAGATGCCCCGAAAGGATCATCAATTCTGCTATCCAAAGCTCGGTAAGACTTTAATACTTCTATAATCTTTCAGAATTTTAAACTTTGGTTGCTCAAATTGTGAAGACCATTGCATGGTATTTTGAATCATACATGCTTTGATGAGGATATTTATTTTATTAGGTAATTATTTGATTTTCTCTTTTGATTAGGTTTCGGTTCCCTCTACCAAGGACTCCTAAATCTGGACCAAGAGGGGGTAAACCAATTCCACGGAGTTCCTCCCCTATTGCTCGGTTATCACCACAGAGGTAATATCACCACGTTGGTGACCGCTTTGTTAACCCATCTCACTGAAACAATTTCATACCTGTTGTGTTCTTGTTTTGTCTGTAGTTTAATATTACATTGAAATGCTAAGGAAGCAAAAACTAATATTAAATTCTGGCAAACTTACTTTTAATGCCCTGTCATTGACTAAAAAATTTTCCAATTTCCTGGCAGAGTATCGTCACAGAGGTGCAAGGTGATCCTCATGAATGTGATCTGTTGCCTGCTTATAACTCTTAGTAAAAAGTTTAGACATCATGTTTAGAGAAATACAGAAACAGAGCCTAAGTAAATTGAAAATAATAGGTTGATAATTTAAGAAGAATGATGATATGAATTATTTACTTTTCGCTTAAATTATCAGCCAACAATCCTGTGTTTATTTTCAGCAGAGCTCTCAGGTTTGGTGGTAGCCCAAATGTAAGTCTATTGAGGTCACCTAAGAGTACCCCAAGAGGGACCCCTTTTGGGTCCCCTGTTGGTACACCTTCTAAGGTATCTAGTATGGAATCTAGTATGGATGAAGACAGCAGGGATGATTCTTTTCAGTGTAGTATCGGACCTCGAAGTCTACACATGGTAAGTTAAACCCAGTGATAAGAAAATTTCTATAATTACAGAAATATTGAATCTGGGCATACATTTATGGTTCCTGTTGTAATGGTTTTAATGTAACATATTTATAATGTGTTGTTAAATTCCAGCTTTACGTTGAACAAGTGAAAGTAATATAAACAGTACCAGTTTTATAACTTGCCCATGAACTATTTCCGTATTAAAGAGATATCAGATACTGATATAATTATTATGAATATCAAACAGTCGAATCGATAAACTCCAATAACAGGACAAAGCTATTGCTACTCATGTAGTTCTATAATTCTACAAATGAAATCTAACCTAAACAGGCAAAAATTATACATTGTATCAAACGTTATAAAACATTTTTCATCTTAGCACCCTCCATTAAACCAAAATATCATCCCAAATGTTTAGAACCCTTCCATTAGAACCCCTTAGAATCCTTTAGAACCCTTAGAATCCTTCCCTGGATGATATAACATCTTAGTCTGCCTGTACAAATATGGTCAATGTACCCCTGTATGTATTTAGCCTTTCAACGTAACCAATGCATGAATATGATCGGTTGTAAAGTACACCATGTAAGTGTAACTACCCTATAGAAGTCCTTCATCTTTGAGAGAGCTTGATCATTCATCTTCATTTTTACACATTTTCCATATTTTCTGCTCACTAGGATTTCAATGAAGCAGACGAGAGTGACTGAGAATTGATCACAGTTCTTGAGGAAGAGGCAGCAACTTCTGCTGTATATTAAACAGTACTAAATAGTGTGGCATTTAACGTATCATAGAGAACGCATAGAGTAGTGTCAAAGATTGATTTATATGAACACTTGTTGTGTTAACTCTCATGTTTGTTGGAAGAGGATGGTTTGATAAATGGCTACTGGCTTTTACATGTCTTACACTGTGTGTTCTCCTGTTGTATTGTGTACTCTGACCTAGCTTAGAGGATTATGATGAACAAACTTTTGATTATACACAGCATACAGATTTGAGGTTATATTCCATCTGAACGGATTTTCAGTAATGCTCCAAGAAACCAAACTTGATAAATCCTTTTGTAATTTAAAGTGTCTTTAAATATTGATCATATTGTAATGTTGATAAATTGTTAGACAAATTAGTGGTGCATAATCGAAGTCTTGAATGGCTGGAGTAAACAGTTTCTAAAAGTAACAAACTTTCTCTCTATTTTTGTTTTACTTTTGCTGGAGAGGGTTCTGCTTGTAGTTAAATTTTAAGCTAGTTTATTTCTGTCAAAAGGTTTATTTTCAGTCTCTCAAGGCCCAGTGGAAGTCGGTCATGTGAAGCCAATGGCCTTCTAAATTATTTAATTTAGTAGCGAGATCGTTTGGTCATGTTTATCAAAGGATTATGCCATCTAACAGAGACATTCTCATATCACCATCTCACTGTTAATCAAAAGTGATGTAGCAAAATACTAGTTTTGACTACAATGTGTTCTCAGCATTTTGTTGTTATACACATCGAGTTATTACCAAATGGTTGGTAAACTGTTACTTATCTCCATTGCTGTACGACATAGTCAACTTAGTTTTTATTAAAGTGTTCTGTAGAATACTGTGTTTAGAGTATAATGAATCACCAACCTAGAATGGCATTTTTCTTAAGTTGTTATAAAATATTCCAGAAACGAACTCTTTATACGAGGAAGTATAACACAACAAGTCTTTCTAATCGTTTTACCTGCTATTAAAACGTTGCTTTAATGTGATTATTACCACGGAGTAGAGAAGGAGGTAATATTGTGTTCATTTATAAGGAAAAGGACTGTAGGGGATTAATTTAAAATAAATGTGACTTTATTCTTAACAAATATGAAAAAAATATTGTTTAAAGTATTGAATGTAATGATAAGGGCAATTTTCATGATTAAAAAGACTCACAATTGATATTGCTTGCAAATAGTTTTGGCTAAATTTTATTGTAATGTTGATTCACTTGGGTTGCATTTATTTGAGATGACCAATATTACAGTTGACAATATGATATACATTCCAAAGCAGTCAATTGGTTCTGGTGCCCTCTCATTTATTTCATAGGGATATGTGTCAATAAATCTAAAATGAACCAACTACTGGTTATGTAGCTAGTGAATTTGCACGGGAATAGAAAGCAGAGTTTTGACGGATTCTTCAGCACACAATTCTTCCTATGTTAGGTTCTTATAGTATACACATAACATATCAATGTACATATAATGATGTTACAAAGATACATACTCTGGAAGATTTCGAACATTTTACCCCAAAAAAACAATCTAAATGATCTTGTCTAATCTTGTCTACGGGAATTATTACGGTCATTCGTGTGTTATGTCAATGTATGTCTGGTGGACTGGAGGGAAGATATGTGAGGGAGATTGGTGATAGAAGGGATTTTTCACTCTATAATTATTCTTCAGCTTTTCCTTCCAATTTCAAGGTTAATGAGTTTTAACTTAAAAAATTTGAAGAATACAAAGATTTTGTGTTTAAAAGTTGCTGTGCATCTATTTGTGAAGCAGCAAGAATATCAGCTTGTTTTCATTATGTTTGCTATTGGATAGTTTACCACAAGCATCATTATCGGGGGGGGGGGGCAACTTTTAATAAGGAAATGTAAATGATACTTCTTAATAGTTTTGTTGGTTTTCGTTCTAAACGCTGGCTGATCCGGCCCCTTTAGTATACATTTTAGAGGGTAACGTCTAAGGTTCGGCCCTGTTTTCAGTTGAGATGTTATATATGATATTGTTAACAAATGCATAGTACATAATATTGATTAGCTGTTTGTTACATAGTTGGGAAACTGGTGAAAATTATCTTGTAAATTACTTTGCTTAAGTACATTTTGCTTTAATTATATAATATTACAATTATTCATATCTCGTTATCGTACATTTTCTTTATGACTTCTGTTATCGAATCTGACAATTTCATGATTCATATCTGAAGGGAAACATATATGTTTTTTTTTTAAATCGACAAGTGGTTTGTTAGGTGTTTCTCTACGTGTCATGTTACATCCACAGCTACTCACAATTTAACTAGAGGTTTTTCATCTGTTACCTTCATTTTAAGATCCAACA
>KN884351.1:55984-70033 GCA_000934455.1 Apostichopus parvimensis
GTCAGAAAATTACACCAACAAAATGTGACAAATGTCAATAGGTAGATGAGAGCGCAATAAAAAAGTCAATAATCGCGAATAAGTAAAAAGTGGTAAAAAGCTGAAAAGGGCGCCAGCAGTCCATTTGAGTCCGTCAGGGGGGGGCGGGGCATCCGCCCCCCTGACAGTATGGACGCTCCGCTACTGCTAAGGGGAGTGGGTTTCCCTCTATCCATTGTGGAATTCTCTTTTTTTTCTCTCTCTTTTTTTTTCTCTTTTTTTTTTCTCCTTTTTTTTTTTTTTGGCCAAGAGCAGGGGGGGTCCGGACCCCCTGGACCCCCCCCCCTGGATCCGCGCCTGGAGGGGCACTTGCCAACACCCCACATTTTCCAAGATCTTGAGTGTGCTGTTTTATCAGATTCTGTCGGTAATTTGGTTGACTATGCCACAGCAATATTGACAACTGCGATTCTTTCATTATGATTTATAATGTCTTTACACAGGTAATAAAACAGATCTACCCATTGGTAGTTAAATCCATAACGCACTTTGGTACTGATTGGCAGTGACAGGCCTATGTCGTTTAAGAATATTCAGTTCGGCTGTTTTTGAATTTTGCGAGAAACACTGATATGTAGAAGTTGTTAACCGGTTTGCCATGCATGAGAGTGTCAACGGGCGACGTCCAGCCCTTCTTTAATATTGATCGTGTGTTACTTTGTATGTCGCTAAATGCATTTGGCAACATTTTATGCAGGTATACTATAAATACATTTTCAAACACAAGTAGTAATGGGGAATAACCTTTAAATATTGAACCACATTACAACTAGGTGCTTGATAAAAACAACTAAAGTTCTAAAAAGTGAGGGAAACAGCCCCTTAGATCCCTGCCCTAGGTTTACCTTCAAATCCAGCCCCTGCTGATTATCTAAGTTTCTAAGTACTGGGACATGGTTAGTTAAGCTGCTTATCTTTCCCCTACACAATTGAAGTTTGTAATTCTACTTGTCAGCAGAATTATAAGTGAATCTAGTCTGATATGGAGCACCTCTCAGATTTCCCTGCCATGTTACTACACCCTACATTACAGCCCCTTTCTCACCTACCAAAAACTTAGAAGCTTCCCTTGAGTTAATGTTATTACAAATGCCTGCATTTTTTAAAATGTTTTAGGAAGAATGTAACTTGGTCAAGTCACCAAATGTATGAACAGGAAAACACAGTAATATTAATAACTTAATTACTGACTTGACCCGCCGTTAAAAACCTAATTTTTAGAAGGGTCAACTGGAGTAAATGTTTGTGAAAATTATAGTATTTGCCATTTTTCAGCACACATAACCTTTACAATATATGCTACCTATAAGGGCACTAGACTTTAGTACGTTTATCGCTTAGTTTCATTGCACTGCTTATAGTAAGTGTCTTACTCGCCTAAATGTGTTTACCTAGTTATATATTACTGCAATCAATATCAAAATATAAATATGAACCTTGATTTGTAGATATAGACACCGAGACTAACAGATCTGTAAAGGCCTCTCAAATAGCTGATCCCGCCATTATCGTTTGGCTTCATCACACGTATGCAACACATGCATTTCTAAGTAGTAACGTGCGCAAAAAGAAAAGGAGTGGTAGGGGGAGAACTCCCACCTCCAGTGAGAGAGGGGTGGGGAGGATTTGTTTAGTCGGAAATGTTTACACTACACCCTTTAGTCCATTCCTCATGGTGTAACTCCCCAACCCCGCCCTTTTCAACCTTAATATCACAATAATCAGGAGTTCTTATGACCACAACCATATATCAAAACAATTAACGATACGTTATACCAAAGGTCTTGGACAATACTTTGTTAGAAAACATTCCCAACATGCTTAACCCTACATATCAATTATAACCTATACTTTATGGGATTAATGTAACATTTACTGTTAGCAGTACGCTTAAACTACCGCTCCCAAAAGCAATTTCACACTGAGTTTTCCTCAATATACAAGCAATAGTTAATCATGTTTAATGGCACTTAGCTAATTACACCATGATTTGGCTATGACACACTCAACGTTACCAAAGTGTATCGGTATATATACGGTATTGTTTTATTGTGTTAAGTACAAGGTGTTCATCTCGCCCACCTAGTGACCTTCTTACAACTTTTCTGCGTTGAGAATTGAACGTGGACATGATGAAAAGTTTTAGTAATTTTATTTTATTTCACTCCTTTCTGGACGATTGCATATTTAAATCTTCCAAAAACAACTTTGTAAATGTAAGGTCTCACTCAGGAGACCAATGCACATGGTCCCCGATGACGTTTACCATTAATTTTAATGTTGTATACTCTAAAGTCCCTGGTAAGAGACACTCATACGTAGGTACATGAAACTATGAACTTTGTATTATATACTACTGAATGTTACACTTTCAGTTACTGTGCTTTCTCTCTTTACTTCATAAATGTATTATTGTCCCTAAATTATCACAAGATTTGAAAGAGTTACAGGTGTTAACCTGCAGTTACTGTTCTGAACGATAGTACTGATATTTTACGGGAATTATACCCCGGGACAGTGACCGTATACGCCCATATACAACACAACTAAATAAATCGTTGAAAAATACGTAATACGCTCTCATTGACAGTTATACAAAGCACCAGTAGAATCACTGTAGTTGAGTGGTGCGGACTTCTGTCTGTGACATGTGAGGTCCAGGGTTCGATTCCCACCTTCTTCTAATAAGTCCCAAAAGGAAGAAACCGTTCGTGAAGTGGTGATTGTTCTGGTGTTTTAATCTTTATTTATTTAGAAAACGTTTGGTAAATGACTTTTAGAATCTGGGAACTCAGTTACACCCAGTTACTGTGCTAACATTATTACTCAGCCTTGTTATATGATTGACCTTTAACACATTACCAGGCTATCAAGATAGCGTGCAACACATCATTCTTTACAAATCGAATTTCAATGCATATTGTATGGTAACAAGTTGCATATTAATAATGTCAACGCAAGAAGATACTTGAAAATAATTGGACTTTGCGCCAGCAATTCCATCAACTATCGTAAAGAGATTAAGTAAATATGAATAGATTGCATGTATATACACTAGATTAACTATCTATATTTTAACCAGCCAGTGCCCATCAGTAGTTGCAGAGTATTCGACTTAATCAGGTGGATGCAGCTACATAGTGCAGTCTTATTTTTTAAGGAACGTTATATTATCTTGCTCCTCTGGGACGTAATTAACATATATTACAGACGAATTAATTCCACGCTATCGGTAAGTTTCTTGATATCAGACTCATGTGGAGACATTGAAGCTACTACTGTGTGTATGCATATATATTATATGTGTAATGTTTCGTTACTAACATTGTCCATGTCCTCATGTTTCTGAGGCAGTGTCCTTATTCATGATTCATGACAGTTTTTACGTCATTAATATAGTATTCATAGTAGCATTCCTTACAGCATAGTATATTACAGTTTGCTAAACTATGTTCTTTACAGTAGTCTTATGCAGTGTGGAAGAGTCATCCACGGCTGTTAAACAACAATTCCTCTTGTACATGTACTTCTCGTTCTTCATCTGTGTTAATTTCGTTAGCAATAGTGTCAATTATGTGATAGAACTTTTTATACACCTAGAAAGTTATGTTGTTGTGTGTAATTGACTGAAAAAAAGCTGAAAAGTCTCCGTTTGATAACAACATAAGTAATATTTAACGAACATTTTAAGGCTTTTAAAAATGCACGCATGCGTGGTGCAATAACAATTCAATGAGAAAACTGTCACAATAAGGCAACTCCGAGTATTTTTTAAGACAGCCTAATACAAAATACAGGTCAAAGGTTAAAGGGGCGTATGCTGCTCGGCGTGGTAGCTGTGTAACACGATTCTGACTCAATGCATTTGTATACATTCGAATTCATCCTTCCGTCCGCTTGTTTTGAGTTTTCGTTCCTTACAACGACTCAAGTGCATCATCTTGCCACATTTGATGTTCTTCTGCATTTTTCGGCGCTTTCATTCAAACTTGGTGACACTGTTTGCGTGGTCTACTCCGCTGCCCAAATGAACATTTCAACGTTATTAAATACAAAAAGAAATGACGACAAATTATCTGGCATTATTCGAAACAGATCATAAATATTTGTCTGACTAATTGATCGGGATTAGAAGGTAGAACTTATATTAAATTACCTCTCTGAAATGGTAGCTTTTGACATAGACGATTATGTCACAAATGCAGGTAGCCCATATCTACCTTGGTAAAAGACTATTGTCTGACTACATCAGAAAAGACAAACCAAAGAGTTATAATGATATACGGTTGATTGTAATGATCAATGTATTACACAAATGCCAAAAACGAATCACAAGGAATGTTACTGATATTTTTTTTTATCACAGAATATCACTCACAGTAATTTATCCTTGGATAAAGAGTACAATATACATGATAAATAATGACATTTCCTTTGACTAACGGTCAGGATTGCATGTTTACAACAGCAGTACAATTTTTTTTTTTATATCATATGCTAATTGCACCGCGGTATGAGGCAATGTTGAATATAAAATATTCATGTTTTCATAGTATACCTTTTTCATGTAGCGTTTGCAGCTAAGGATAATGTTAAACATTAGAATGTGTTACTCCCATACCTTGGTTAGTAATTAAATTATGTAAATGTAGAATAAATTCATTTCTATAAGTTCATATTCATTGGGGAAACGACAGTAGATAAACATGTAGTACGATTGCAGTAAAATTTCGTTAACTAGTTAGTAATAGAAAATGATTTAACAAGCGCAGTTCTAACTAATCTATTTTTTTTTATCATTTTGACCAATTTAGTCATATGAAGTAAGGCTTGCCTTTAGTTATGAGGCTATTTTAACCATAAACCTAGCAATTAAGGTGTACAAAGCACGACTAACTGACATTGCCTGACATCATCGCTACCTTATTGCACTGTTTGATACTGAGGTTCGTGTTATACCTGTCAAAGAATTCTCCCACGAGCTGATCAGGCGAAAATCATGCATGTATATATGCATTATCAACTTTGAACTGGCATATTCACATACACAAAGAAGATCATTCATATAACAACATGACATGGTTAACAGTGTCAGTCATGGTCGATAGTATAAGCGTGGCCAATATCAAATTGTAAACTATTGACGCAGATCAAGCACATGCGTAGTATAAAGACTGAACCGGCTTATCTACAGTCACGAGGTAGACCAATCATTATCATAACATTCCATGGATCAACATGGTAATCACGTCTCAACATTATATACTCGACACTAATGGCTAAGATTTATTCCCTATGGGAATCGTGATACACATTTGACATAAAATCGTCATTATCATATGCACCGGCACAATATCAATGTAAGGGGAATGTAATTGGGATTTAAGACACATGCGCACTTGAAACATCATTTAATTAGATGCTAGTAGATCTGTCGGCAAATATGGTGTGCGATATAGCGTGATATGTAAGTATTCACACATTTGGGTAATTTCATTTTTGTTGGACTGTGATGTTTATTTAGTTGAAACAGCTCCTGTTTGTGTAATACAGTGCTGATAAAATCGTATCTGTTTCATCTGTTACCTTTGACTTGGAATGATATGACCTTGTACCATGACGTTGTATAAACCATTTCGTTATGAATATTCAACATGCCGCTCTGGTCCTGGCACGATACTTCCATGTTGTTGTATTTTAAACATGTATACGGTGAGATGTTTGGTATATAAGTAAAAGGTTACACATTTTAAGCTTGTTGCTTGAAAATTGGTTATTAGACACTTGTTCATTTAATGTTCTTTATCTGTAATTTTCATGATTCGACTTAAGCGTATCACATCTCATATTTGATATTCGTGGTTAAATTTTTCTTGGATGTGAAGTTAGTATTGTTCCGATACGTGTGTGGTACCTAGTAGATGAGTCGCCGTTTTGGCTAAGATATATTCCCTTTCAAAAAGGATTGCGATACACATTTGGTCACAGTCTGGATGTAAAGGGACTGGTGCTGAGAGTTGATAACTCTAGTCGATTTGTTTTGTTCCTAGGCTCCTGGGTCATTTTTTATATGAAGTACATTATAATAATAATATGTTTGATATCAAGTATATAATGTTTGTGTTTTGATAAGAGAATCAGGGAACAAATTCCTACTTGGGTTTAACTTAGCAGCATCTGTCTATAGCATGTATGTGACTTAGTAAATTCAAATCATCTACACCCATCAGAGGATATGACCAACCAGAGGACATCGATGTTTGTATTGTTACTGTGCTTTCGGGAGGTGGAAAGGGAGATTTAGAGAATCGCCTATAGGATAACATCAGTTTAAAAACTCTACATGCATACACATTTCTCAGAAGATAATCACATATTGAACTCAACATAGTCTTCAACTTTCGACGTAACATGGCCAAGAATATGGAAATAAAAGCAAAGAAAATGTTGGCAGAATGTTCAAGCGAGGAAGAACACGAGATATTAAAAGGACGAGACATGCGCACTTGACACATCGTTATATCAGTAGATCTGTTAGCATATAAAAGTGTTGACATCACTTGGTAGTTTCTTTTTTGTTGAACCTTGTGGTGTTTAATATATTCTACTGATTCTATAAAATGAGTGTTTGTTTAACCATCTTGGGTAATATGTTTTATTTACATCAATGGCTATTTTCGTTTTTTGTTGGACTTTGTTGTTTATTTTGCTGATAAAGCACCTGTCTCTGCTTTACATTGGTGATAAAGTCATACACCACATACGACCGTTCACTTTGAGATGGCATAAACCGTGTACTTAATGATATTCAACGAGCCGCGCTTGTGTTGCAGCAATCCATGTATATGCTTGCAGTTAAATGGCGTCAATATCAAGCCAGTCGTATGTCAGCATGTGTATCTTGTATTGAATATTTCAGTCTCATACTAATTAAGTTTAATATCACAGTATCTTAAAAAATGATTAGTCATGTGGGACTACATTTAGAGGCAGCATTTTGCTCATCGATATAGTTCGTATTATGTCAGCAATGAAACGTTTTATACTACACGATTCAAAGATATTGCAATCTCATCGCAAACACTCTTCACGAAGAATTGATTAGTTATAAGATAAGAGGGCAACGTTTGTATATTCCACAACTCCATGTGATCTAGTGGTCTGATTTAGAAGCGTTTTTGCTTGTTGACCCCATTTTCTTCTTCGTCAAGTGGCGAGAGTGGTGGATACTGTGGCCATGGGAGTGTGTGTACGGCAGGAACAAACTTTGCATAGTGGTGAAAGAAATTTATGTTCCTAATATTTCCACCGCTTACTTCCGGAGTTTTTGGCGTCCTTCTCTCATGTTTTAGCGATTCTAAAAAAGGTCGCGACTCCTCTTCGAGTGACAGCGATCTAATGCATATATCGGTAGGTTGCTGTATACGGTACTTTATATCTGCATAAGGAGTAGACACTATTCTAGGTTTCAGGATTTATTTAACGTTTGTTTTTTGCTTCTAATATTGATGTCATGCTTATTTGTCATCGTTAACAGGCAGTTCACAGTGCACAAGG
Source organism: Apostichopus parvimensis (assembly GCA_000934455.1). Classification (NCBI taxonomy): domain Eukaryota; kingdom Metazoa; phylum Echinodermata; class Holothuroidea; order Aspidochirotida; family Stichopodidae; genus Apostichopus; species Apostichopus parvimensis. Next base: position 63,581 of record KN884351.1, read on the forward strand.
CGTGCAAAGGCTATGGGGCGTGTACAAGCCGCTGTTAAATTTACATACTAACAAGCACATCATGCGAGTGAGACTCTATTAATACTCCGAGGTGACTAGAACAACGGAATTATGGATCGGATCAGACGACAGGCAAGGAATACTTCCCGTCAGCCTACCAGATCGAACCAGTCCACTCCTGTAAGAACTAAGCCATCAACCCAACGAGCACTGACTTTGGAAGGTCCGTATATTCTCGCTCTGATGCAATCATACTTCGAAAGACAAATTAAAAACGAATGACGTTACGGCTAGGTCATTGTATTATAAATCAATAGCATAAACTTGTATGCAACAATGGCCTTAATTCTTTATTTTATTGAAGTCTTTCAAGTTTTGCCATTTCTTAAATTTCCATAATAATTGTATATAATTTCATACTTGGCAAAGAGGTAGGGGGGTTATGGTCTTTCGACTGCAAAGCAAATCCAACTTTCATATGAAGTCTTGTGTCATTGATGGTAGTTAATACCGTACCTTACTAATGATTCCATTGTTTACTTTTTATTTCATTATATTCAGAAAAAAAAGAAATCCTTCTCACAGAGCTGAAGTCTACGTACAAGGAACGATATGACGCAGTTCAACCGATCCCTTATATCAAAGATAGACTCTACTGTGTAGATACAGTATTTGTTGAGGGCAGTATTGAGGGTTTCATCGAGAGACGAACCCCCTTCTCTACCGAAGGATCATGGGAACGTTTGGCGTCATATAATCATATTTTCACTGATCCGCGTATTAAATCAGTACGTCGAATTATAGAGGGTGAACCAGGGTACGGTAAATCAACCCTTACCCTTCAGTTAGCCTATGACTGGTGTAACGGTGTAAAGGAATCCCCTTTCTTTCATGCAGATGTGTTAATTCTTCTCCGACTGAGACAGCTTGGTAACGTGAAGTCCATTTACAGAGCAATCAAAATGTTTCTATTACCAAACGAGCCCCGTGTGAAACAATCTGACATTAGAGTTATTTTGGAAGGCTGCCATAGAGTTAAAGTTCTCCTCGATGGCTATGACGAGTATCCTGAAAGAGATCAAACCACAGGAAGTGACGTAGATCAGATCGTCAGATTAGAAAAGTTTCGAAAATTTGAAGTAACCTTGACGACCAGGTATTTACCAAAAGACTTTGACAAGTCAGAAACCAAACGAGTCAAGTTAAAAGGTTTTGATGAAACTGCGCGTGATCAGTATATTCGCAAAGCCATCACCGGAGACAACAATGAAAAGGCTTTTAATAAAATTAAACAAGGTTTGAAAGAAAACCCAATTCTTGACGATCTCTGCCAAGTTCCTCTATTCTTCGTTACATTCGCTCACATGACTGATGAAAGAAAAGACTTTCAGAAATTTAAGTCTGTTACGGAGTTTTTTATTTACATGATGAAATGTTTTCACAATCACACCAGAAACAAGGCAGCGGAACGTAACGTTATGACCTATGAAGTGGAGTTTGAGTCTAAACATGGTGAACTCGATAAAATAGCATTTGAAGGTCTCAATAGAGAGAATCAACAGATTGTGTGGGCGAAAGATGAGTTCTGTAAACGAGTTGGTAAACCTTTTTACAATCACTATATCCGTGTTGGTATTTTAGTAGAGGAAAAGGTCGTTGATATTCCCGATGGAGAAACTCCTGGTGATAACATTAATACCAAGATTGAAGTAAGCTTCTACCATAAACTATTCTGTGAGTGGTTTGCATCATTTAGGGTCGCTAATATTGCTGCTAGTGTGAGGAATTCAGCTGAATTAGAACACACTCTTGGTAAGATGGATCCATTAGACCTCCAGTATGTCTTTCGATTCGCATGTGGACTAAGCCTTACAGCTGCTCGTAACATCATCGAATATTTGAAGAAGAGAAAGGATTGTGATAAGTTTGCAATCCTCTGCATCTTGGAACAAAATGGAGACATTGAGGAGATCAGGAAGACTGTTACAGAGCTCTGTTCTAAAGATGTTATCATCCATAGAGATGACAGCAAGTTACTACAGAGGTCTACCGTACAGCTGCTACAGATAGCATCAAGTCATGACGTAAGTATTATCGAGTATGCGCATTCGTTACTAGTATATGATTTATTATTTTTTTTCCTTTAATTCTTGACGAACTTCCTTGTGTAGCTCAGTTCTATGATCTCAGCTACAATCTAACTACATATCCCACTAAAACAAAGTAGTAATGATTTCCCTTATACATAATACCGATGCAATATAATGTAGCATAAATATGAATAAAATGTTACAATGATTTGTAATATATTATGTAGATTTTTTAAAATTCGTCACTTTTGGCACTTTAACATATAACAGTAGTATTTACGGCTCGTGTATGTTATATAATGCAATCTGCTTGCTGTGTCGCCATAATTAATGTATGACTGAATTACATGTTACCAGTCCAACTCAATTCATTGATAATCCATTTGCCTGCCTTAGGATATCTATGCAAGGTTGTTTCTTTCGTCTCCGTAATTGTGTAATTAACTCGCACTTTGTTAAATTCTCCAAGAAAAAAAGAAAGAAAAAAACATACTGATATTATGCCTCGAAAATTGATAGGCCCCTAATAACACAGTTAGAGTTAATCTCTATTCGTCTAACAGAAAAGAGTCATTCGTCTAATTTACATAAACAATGTTTCATCATCATTCGTTACTGCTCTTTGTCAATTTAAAAACTCCCCTTTCTTTGACATCTATGGCTATCAAGTTGTTGTTTTAATATTTAACCCAGTACATGACTCTATTCCAATTCTATCGATCATATATTTGTTTAAGTTGTCAATGTACTACGTACTCTTAATATGTACTCGTTCCCGCGCAACACTGTATATGTACCCTCAAATAGGCTTATCACCTCTCAGCACAACATACGCTATATACGTAGTGCAAGATAAAACTCTGCTGCTCTCATATCAAATGTCGAAAACTTTGGTAAATATTGCTTAATGATAACTCTTTGTATAATTACAGGCTGCTTACTTTTCTCTCTTTCTGTTTCCTATTGGTATTGTCTCCTTTGTTTGTTTCTGTCACTTTTGTTATACTGTTGTCTTTACGTATTATGATCAACAGAGTTTCTTTTGTGTTCCTACTCATTGTAATTTCTATATTGAACTTACTAAATGTATAAGAAAGTGAACCTCAGTATTCTCCCGCGGACGAATCTTAAGTAATTTGTAGTACGCAAGTACTATGCTTAGTCGTTCGTGTTACGTAACTAGCTTGTCATATAATGTGGGCGGTATACAAACAAGTATTATAGCTCTTTCTAAAATAATTATTGACGAATGTGATAATTATACTAGCCTTTCCTGGTATAGTGAGTCACACATTACCCCGATGTAATAATTCTCCTTTTTCTTCCATGGGGGAGGGAGGTTGGCAGGCGGGAGGAGGTGCACAAATGTAAGGATCAGTGGGATTCGTGGCTAAGCACAATACCTAAAAAATGTTCGGCAACTATTGATTCACCAATCATATTCCATACCACAAACTCGAATATGAAAACAAAGCGGACAATATTATTCATTGGATTTTCTATATTTAATTTCAAAAAAGTGAATCAGTACAGAATTGCACACTCAACTACAAAAGCAGTGCACTTTAATTTTTGTTTCTAAATAGAACAAAAGGTTCTAATCAACATTTTCAGGGTAATTGCTCGGTAGAATTGATACCATTGTTGAATTGATCTTTCTGTTTTGGTAGTCTGTAAACAAATCAATGACATATTTAACGAGGGGTATAAATAGCTAAAAACGAACAGTGACACAATCTCTAAGACACATTTTGAGAGTGCGCCCCCACTTAATATCGACTGTTCATCGATCCAAAAACTGTCGTTCATTCATACTTAGTAAAGATTCCTAAATCCTATTGGTCCATTCAGGTCAGCTGACCGTGGTTAATCATGTGAGTAACGCACGGTAAAATTACGGGGCATCACTTTAATAAATCTTTGGTTATATGTAACCAAAAATGTTTTGTTTTATGATTTTTCCCCCAGACAAATGGTAGTGTATGAATGAACGGGGTTAATCAACGATCTAGCGTGCGTTACTCACAGGATTAATGCACTCCGGGTGTTAATGCTATCGCTCATGGGCGTCAATCCAGGGGGGGGGACGGGGGGACACGTCCCCCACATTTCGATGGGTGGGGGACACAATATCAAATGTCCCCCCCTCCCCACACACTTGGAAAAAAAATAGTGTCGTGGCTCTATTTGGTCAGGGCTTACACATCTCAGGATTCATATCATCGAATATCACTCAATGTTGCTGAATGGAGAATTCCACCCAGATCTCGTGAGTTGGTACCCTGAGTTCTCCGACAAGTCTGCCTTTCTTTCGAGGCCAGTTCCAGTCGTAGTCGGTTAAAGGGTATAGACAAATATTGAAGTTGATGTTTGGTGAAGTCGAAGCTCTCTTGCGGTTGCTCCTCGTCTCCTCCGCCAGTTCGACGGAAGCCGAGAGATCTTTTAGTGCTTTGAGGCGTTTGAAGACATGGCTACGGAGCACCATGACTCAACAGAGGCTGAACCATGTGATGGTGTGCCATATTCACCGCGAACGTCTAGCCCAGTTGAAGCCTGAGGAGTTAGCAGATAAGTTCGTTGGTTTCTCGGAAGACGCCGCATCTTCGGGCGATTCCAGTAGAAAACTAGTGCACTCCGTCTTTATCATAAGAGACAGCACTTCATAGCTAGAGTCAAAGCTTGTACATAGTTGTTGTTTAGTTGTAGACGGTGTTTCAAAGACGGTGCGCGTTCCCTAATATTGGGGAAATGAAAAAGGGAGCATATTCCGTGGCAGCGCATCCCATGTTACCTTTGTTTTTGAGTGATACCGGAGTTTACTCCACAGTGAACACACTGGATACACGCAGGGACGTCGCTAGAGGGGGGGGGGGGGGGGGTGTCTCACCCCCAAACTTGGTAAAACTGACGATAGTTGGAAAATTGGAGTGCGACAGTCGGAATTTCCGACTGTCGCACTCTAGTTTATCTAGGCCTATTCATTTATTCTTGTGATTGTGCATGACCTAAAAATTAAAAAATTTCGGTCAAAATTGACCTTTAATCTGTCATATTTACCACGTTTTCCTTGCCACTTTGAGAAATTGTATCTCGCGATTCTTATACTCCACCGTACAAAACTTCGTATGATTTTGAATACTCCAATTAAAAAAATGCCTAATAGAACTACCGTCATAGGCGTAGGAGCCCAATTTGATTTGGTGTGGTTGTAACGACTTGCCCGAAAAATATAACCAAAATTTTTCGCGCGTTCCACATGTTAATGTGCATATCATATAGACATGCATCGGTTTTTACATCGCATGCAAATACCATACAATCGTTTTACGTCTTATTACTCTTCCATATTGGTTAGAATTATTTGGAAGTCGTTACAATATTAATGGTAATAATAATGTAAGTTTAACTACTGAAAAACATATTGCAAATTATCTTTCTTCCAGTAGGTTCCCGAAAAGTTATCAGCATATTGCCCGAAATTTCACAAATATATTTGGTTGGTGGTGGTGAAATGAGTGCCAGTGGGTACAAATGTATCGAAAAAAGTTCGCAACAAAAGTGCAGTCGCGAAAGATTGGGTGTCTGACTGACACTGACCGTATCGTTGACGATTAGCGCGAGGGTGTGGGGGGGGGGAGGAGCAGTCGGAATTTTCGGGCTTCAAAACCCATCCAGTTGGATTTTCAGCCACATTAATTATTAATAATGGCGTATGAGGAAATGCACCATTTTGTGGTATGACTCCCAGGACGGCAAGTCGAGAAACTCACATGCAGTCGCGGCGGATAGCTTCCTTCGCCTATATGTCCGGGGACATTTTGGGACATCGTTCCTATATGCCAGGGGTGGGCAACCTACGGCCCGCATGCGGCCCGCCAGTGATTTTTTACATCATCACAAAAAACGAACTGGCTGCTTAGAATTTATCTGCACTAATAATGCTGCCAGGTAGGTCTATTATCACCATTAATTATCAACTGGACTGTATTGAAATTATGTTTTTGTGAATACAGATTAGTACACACCTATTGCTTGAACGTCGTCGGAAGCAAAGCTTTGAAATCAAGAGCAGATCGTTGGTTAGGTGCGGCCCTGTCAATCTTTCACTCCTAAAATCTGGCCCATTCATTCAAAAAGGGTGCCCACCAATGCTATAGGCCTATATCTGAGGCTCTGGGGTCATTCCTTGACCGACTTGGTGCAATATAATGTGCCCATTTCGAAGTAATTTTTTTCACAGATTGTTAGTTGTCATGTGTTCGAACAAATGAGGGGAATTCTATCCTGAAACATAGGGCAAAATGGGGCTGGGGTTCCAGTTCGCCGCATCATTTGTCAACTTGCACTGGGTTCTAATGTTCAT
>KN884351.1:100742-121705 GCA_000934455.1 Apostichopus parvimensis
AGCTAATTTTGGCAGAGAGTGATTATATGTTTGGTGTAGTGAACATGAGGTTAGTGTGCATAAAGGAAAGTTATGATGTGCTCACCGTAGCTTTGGAGTAGGAATGTATATATGTTTGAGTTTAACCATTTTTTTGTGTTTGTATTGGAACAAACTAAACTTTGTTCAAGATTCATATGTGTTATTGTTACAAATTTTATTTATGCAACATATTTAGTATATTGTATTTGGACAAAGTATTATCAGCGAATTTGATTGTGTATTTTGTTCCGATACAGTGCCACTCTCCTCACATTGAGTTGAAGACCCGAAGCTCTGTTTGAGGATAGTTTTCAGACCTATTTTGACTGTAATACCTACCACAGCCTAACGTCAACGACCGCATGTCAACAAGTATTGTCAACATCATTTAGGCAATATTCGTCATAGTGACAATTCAAAAATTCATATTTTTAAAAGATCAATGTTAAAATAGAATTCCGTGATGTAAAGGGGGGAAATGTCATTATATTGTAGAGAAATGAATATCTGGTAATTATATATTAAGACTGAATTAACACGTACCAGTTCGCTCTCTCGCAATTGAAAGAGATCCAAGGGTATCGAAACTTTGGAAAGTCTTAAACTTTTCAGTAGTTAACCTATATTTAGGATATGTCATCATCGGGTAAAGATTGCGCCAAAGCAATAGTTATATCTAAGTGTTCGAGGTCATATGTGCCCTTAAGCAATATTACAGAACTTTTTAACCCTTATGTATTTGTTTTTGCTCTTTTAAGGAGAAAGTTCCTCCTCAATAAATATATGTTCACTTAAGAAGTTGAATTTATAAAACTTGTTCTGTATCATTAGTTGGTTGGAGTATCCTTTTTTTTGTATTGCATATTATTTTTGGATAGCCGCTAGGCGAATGTGTCGCATTGCCACTTGCTTACTTTTTGTGGGTGACACCAGAAGAGAATTCGTACTCGTATTTGCTTTGTAGCGCATATGCGTCTACTGGAGCTAAACGTAAGTTTGGCATTTAACACAAATGTTCCCATTTGATAAACCTCCAATCTTTTACAATTTTTTGTCAGATAGACGAACCAGATGAAGGGCGCACTATTTTTTGTTTTTTTGTGTGATTTGACTATTAAATATTCAGCAACATATTCATATGCCACTTAAGTGGGTAAATTTGCCGTCTATGCAAATTTGGTAGGTCATGTCGAGGTCATATTGCATTGTTTATTCTTACTTTCAAGCATAGACTGATGAGATTCCTTAAGTATACTTCACGTATTTTGAATGTAAGCCAGCTATCACTGAAGGATCAAGTAAACACAGCTGCAAAGAATGAATTTGTAAGGATGACAAATAAAATTAGAGATGACAAAGATCACCCACTACATGTGCCACTTAATTGTATGTTTGTGAAAGCTACCAGGAATCTTAGGAACCCTCATATCTTGCCAAAATATAGAATTCAACTTTATAAGAACTCTTTCATCTACCGTGCTGCAATATACATTCAATTTGGTAATTTGGAACCTTTCATTTAATTTTACTAATTGTTTCACCTAGTTCTAGTAATGTACATAGTTTTAACGCTTTCTTGATGTGCAATCATTTGAACATCTTATCTATCACGGTTTTCATATTTTTTAATTGTTTCACCTAGTTCTAGTAGTGTATATAGTTTTAACGCTTTCTTTTTGTGCAATCATTTAAACATCTTATCTATCATGGTTTTCATATTTATTTTTTTTAGTTTGACATGTGTACTCCTTTTTATAAATATGCTATATTTATACTGGTTTCAATAAATGAAATGAAATACTCTTTTACTTTTTAGACTCGACACGTACAATTATACATAAGTATATATGCAGTGTGTTAACAACATGTACTTCTATTTTTAGATTTTACAGCAACTTAGAGGGGAGCGGAGGCAAGGAGGGAATATTTTAGGTGCACTGTGTCTTTGTAAATGCAGATGTAAAGTGTATTAGAACTGCTAAAATTTTAAGCTAAAAAATATTTATTAAAGGTTTTTTATATTAAGTTCTTATGAATATTTATTCATGAATTCCTTATTTAGGGACTTAAGCATCTCCACGGCAACGACCTCCTTCATCTATATGTTAAACTGGACAACGTATTTGTTGACATGGATTGCCTCTGTAAGCTGGGAGACTCCATCCATCACCTTGCATCACATCACACCAAGACATATCCCATCTTGTCCCACCCCATCCATCACCTTGTATCATATCACTTCACATCCCAGCCCATCTATCGCCTTGCTTCACTGTACATCAAAACATTTCCCATCATATCCCACCCTATTAATCAACTTACATGACATCACACCACAACACCACATATCACATTGTCTGTATCTGCATGTATTGACTGTACAATAGTGTCTAATTACCGATGGTAGCAAGCTGTGTGTGTATTTTCTGGGATCGATGGTGGTGTCTAACACTTTTGTTACACCTCATTCGAAACTAGGTCAGATTACCGGCATCAGACGTTTGCGCGAGTCTTCACCCCTTTAATAGCTTCAAAGATCACTCAATTACTTTTCGTCTAGATGATCAAATTTTAGTATTACTATGTATATTACTATTTACTATTGCTATAGGATTATAATATCTTGCATTTCAGTACAACAGTCCTTCACAACAGGTTGGTGTTTGATAATTAAAGAATGTGTAGCACTACAGTAGTACTTACAAAAAAACCCAGCTAAACCAAAAAATTATGCAAAGTGGGCAAATTGCTATACAACTGCAAAAAATGTATAGCAGTTGGTACACAAGAAGCATAATTATTTTATATGGAATTAAGTTGAGTGCCTTCAAACTGCTAGGCAAAAGTTTCAACACTACATTTTCCCCACATAAAGACACTGTTTCTTTTTGGAAAACCATGTTTTTCTCCTCTTTTCCAATTGTTTGCCGAACCTGTTTTGTAAGTCTTCTGTATGATATGTTCATCTGGAAAGAGACAAAAATACATACTTATAAATTCTCCAAAAATGATGTAAAAGATGGAAAATATCAATTGAAAAGAAGACACTGTAGATAGTTGATGATTAATAGCAGTGTCACTTTATTGCCTGGTCTTTCTTGCTTCTTTTCTAGCTCTCCACTAGGACACCAGATGATGGTAAGGCCGCTCCCCGGCCCCGATCAAGAGCGTACCGCCCGTGAGCCGCCTCTTTTTCAACAGGTCACATGATGAGGAGCGTAAACCGAGGCCGGTGTCCTTTCATGACCCAGACAGGACTGGGTGTATCCTTTTATCAGTGGAACACAAGAAGCGTGAATGCTAGAATGAATTATTACATCCATTTTTAAAAGAATTTCATTCAATTTCTCCCCAAATTCATGGAATTTCCTATCACCAGTCACAACACTCCAAATTGTATGCTTGATGTCCTGCAAAAATGCGATGCCCAATGAGTACATATATGGCAATTATGAAGCTATCAAAACGCTCAGTTTCAAGCAATTTCTGTAGGATTAGCATTGGTAATTACAGATCTCGAACTGCCAAGTTGGAACAAGTAATATAGTGTAGTAGGTTACACTAAGAACAAGTAATAACATGTAGTAGGTTACACTAGGAACAAGTAATATAGTGTAGTAGGTTGAACTAGGAACAAGTAATATAGTGTAGTAGTTTACACTAGGAACAAGTAATTTAGTGTAGTAGTTTACATTAGGAACAAGTAATATAGTGTAGTAGGTTACACTAGGAAAAAGTAATATAGTGTAGTAGTTTACACTAGGAACAAGTAATATAGTGTAGTAGGTTGGCATTAGGAACAAGTAATATAAAGTGTAGTAAGTTACACTAGAAACAAGTAATATAGTGTAGTAGGTTACACTAGGAAAAAGTAATATAGTGTAGTAGTTTACACTAGGAACAAGTAATATAGTGTAGTAGGTTACACTAGGAACAAGTAATATAGTGTAGTAGGTTACACTAGGAACAAGGTATATAGTGTAGTAGGTTACACACTAGGAACAAGGTATATAGTGTAGTATGTTACACTAGGAACAAGTAATATAGTGTAGTAGGTTGAACTAGGAACAAGTAATATAGTGTATTAGTTTACACTAGGAACAAGTAATATAGTGTAGTAGTTTACACTAGGAACAAGTAATATAGTGTAGTAGGTTACACTAGGAACAAGTAATATTGTGTAGTAGTTTACACTAGGAAGAAGTAATATAGTGTACAGTAGTAGGTTTCACTAGGAACAAGTAATATAGTGTAGTATGTTACACTAGGAACACGTACTGTAGTGTAGTAGGTTACACTAGGAACACGTACTATAGTGTAGTTTGTTACACTAGGAACAAGTAATATATAGTGTAGTTTGTTACACTAGGAACAGTAATATAGTGTAGTAGTGTAAGAGTTGTAGGATATGGGGTTCTTGTCAGCAGCTAGCTGTACAACAGGCTTATTGGGAATCCCCCTAGTGGTCACGATGTGTGGAGACAGCTGACCACTGTATTACAAATACAAAAGGCTAAAACAAGACTAAGACTGGCTGTTAGGTATAGTTAGTAGTTATATTTGCTCGGCCTTAACACACATAAAACTATGCAACATAAGGAATCTTGGCATTTTACTCTTTAACTTTACTGTTAAATAATTACACTTAAAAGGGGAAAGGGGCTCAAATTACACGTAATTGTGGGGTATCAACAATTAAAACTAGAGATATTGAATATAAACAACTAGGGGTGTCAAGTGGCCACAAGACTAATACATGTGCACATTAATAAAACAAGAGATAAGCTTATCTGGCGGGCGGGTCTGTATTGTCCAGCAGCACTGTAACAGCAATCTTGTTGAATGACTGGTAGGCACGGTGAGTGATGAAATATTTGATAAATGTCCGATAGCGGGAAATTACGAAAAGGACAATGAGTGGTGAGAGTTCGATGAATATACTCCAGTGAGAATAGATATGGTCAAAGAAATGTTCTTCCCAAGGAGAGTAGGTGAATTAAGTCCAGGTACAAGATAGGTAAATACAGCAACTAACAGAACGCAGCTCTCAGTTCCATAGAATCCAATGAAAACGATGTAATAATGTTCACAAACGTACAGCAAATCAATTATAAACAATTAATTCCTCCAGGAAAAGTTATATGTATGTAGATGATATTCTTAAAGCACAAGATAGACAACTTATTAACTATTTTATATACGTATACTGTAGTGTACAGAACAAGTAATATAGTGTACAGTAGTAGGTTACACTAGGAACAAGTAATATAGTGTAGTAGGTTACACTAGGAACAAGTAATATAGTGTAGAAGTTTACACTAGGAACAAGTTATATAGTGTAGTATGTGACATTAGGAACAAGTAATATAAAGTGTAGTAGGTTACAGTAGAAACAATTAATATAATGTAGTAGGTTACACTAGGAACAAGTAATATAGTGTAGTAGGTTACACTAGGAACAAGTAATATAGTTTAGTATGTGACATTAGGAACACGTAATATAAAGTGTAGTAGGTTACACTAGGAACAAGTAATATAGTGTAGTAGGTTACACTAGGAACAAGTAATATAGTTTAGTATGTGACATTAGGAACACGTAATATAAAGTGTAGTACGTTACACTAGAAACAAGTAAAATAGTGTAGTAGGTTACACTAGGAACAAGTAATACAGTGCAGTAGGTTACACTAGGAACAAGAAAATAGTGTAGTAGGTTACACTAGGAACAAGTAATACAGTGTAGTAGGTTACACTAGGAACAGGTAACATAGTGTAGTAGGTGACATTAGGAACAAGTAATATATAGTGTAGTAGGTTACATTAGGAACAAGTAAAATAGTGTAGTAGGTTACGGTGAAACTGTTTCGGCTAAACTCAAAACGTTGCATTTTGTTTGAGTTTATAACTCAATGACCTATTTAGAATCAGACACATGGTGAACATGGTGAAATTATCCAGAGCAGTTCATTATGTGTTAAAGTTGCGTTGTCTGTTTGACAAACTTATTGAATATTTTGTTGAAATGAATATCAGACCCAGAAGAAATTAATGATTGATGTCTCTATCATAATAGAAATTTAACAATTCCAGCAAATCCAGAGCTGGTCATTATGTGGTTAAGTTACATTGTCTTTTCGACATTCTTGTTAAATTATCTTTTGAAATGATTATCAGACCCAGAATAAAGTTTAAAAGCCACCTACCTGAATGTAGTAAATTGTCTGTATTGACAAGTGAAGCTTATTTGCATATTGATAGTATTGAGAAGACTGTGTATACATTCCAATGTTATTTCTGTTATCTGTATGTTAATTAGTTGTAGTAGCCAGCCTTGAGTGACATCCTCACTACATCCCGTTAATTGTCATTTAGTCATAGGAGAAGTATATCATAACTGCTTACAGCTCAGTAAATTATCAATGAGATTGTTATGACCCTTGACCTTTCTTCAGGTTTGCTTCAAAGCCCTCACTACAATGTCAACAGCAGATATCATGTTTTGATCTAATTTCCAAACTAGGTTAAGGCTCATTTGGTGAGGTAAGCTCACAGAGTTTTTGTTTTCATTTTATTTTTATGCTACATATCCTCCATCCTCAAAAATACACACACATGGACACAGTGTACAGTAGACAGACAGTATCCTCAGTATATAGTAGACACTACACACTACACAGTACACAAAACACAGTACACATCGCACAGTGCACAGCGCACAGTGCACAGAGAACAGTATGCAGTACACACTGTGCTGTGCACATGGCACAGTGCACAGTGCACAGCACACAGCACACAATACACAGTATACATTAGACAGTAGACACTACACAGTACACAGAACACAGAACACAGTGTACAATACACAATACAAAATACACAATATACAGTACACACTACACACTACACAGAACACACTACACAGTACGCAGTGCACAGTACACATTGCACAGTACACAGTGCACAGAACACATTACACAGTATACAGTAGACACAACACAGCACACAAAACACAATATACAATACACAGAACACCAGACACAGAGTACACACCACTACACAGTGCACAGTACACACTACACTGTGAATCACACCAAGCGTCTTTTTATGGTATAAATATGCACAATTTGAAGACTGCATTGGTCAATATATAGCATAATGGTAATGGTATCTGCCCAACGAGTTATAAAAACTGACATGGTGTAAATATAAAAGTTTTAAGAAAGCACTAAAACTTGTCATATCTTCCAACCTTTGCAGTTAGACAGGGACTGTTCAGTGAGTGACACAAATGCAGCTATTAATTTCTCAAGGCACTGACATTGCTAATTGAATCACTAAGCCAGTACAAGGCATGTTTCGGTTTGCCTTTATTGCAAATTTTTTTGCTATCAATAATTAAGCTTACTTTATACTGTCGCATGTTCTGGGCATCAGGCTACAGTGCCCCAATATTTGGAACCCGACTGATGTTAATATCTCTACACTTGCACATTGATGTCTCCAAATGGGTCAATCTTCCAAATGAATCTATTTCTGTACAATAGATACCAAAGTTATCTATAAAATGATCATCAAAACCAGTTATATTTATATCATCCACTTGAATTTTGAAATCTTAGTCTAAGGTTCAAGTGGCTGCAGGGATCAGTTTGAGCTACTAGCTAGCTTAAAGCGAGTCTTAGCTTAGTGGTTAATGCTGGTGCCTTTCAATCATAAGGTCCCGAGTTCGAGTCACTCCAAGATTAATGTATGTCGTCCAGTTACAGAGTTGTTGACAATTGACAATTCATAATCATGGACGTTCAATATGAATCTAAGAAACTGACTTCGGTCAGCTTGCGGCTTTGATAAGCCAATGATGGCTTCTTTGCGAGTTCCTGCTTGCAGGAGGATCTAAAATACATACATACATGCATACACACATGCATACATACATACATACATGCATACATACATACATACATACATACATACATACATACATACATACATACATACATACATACATACATACATACATACATACATACATACATACATACATACATATAACCAAGTCCCCTTTTCTGGCTTTAATACTTATTTGCAAACATTTGCCTGATCTTCCCCAAATGCATCTTGTCTTTTTCTTGACAGGTATTTAAAGTTTAGAGTCGTGAGGATGGACGGTTCTATGCTGTCAAAAGGTAAAGAGAAAGGTTCAGGGGTGAAGGAGACAAGTAAGTTCTATCCCAAAATAAAGGTTTTAGATAAAATGAAGGGAAAATGCTGCTGAGAATAAAAGCAACTGATAGAAATATCCTTTTAACAGAGTTGTTTTCACTGGAAAAGCTGTATATACAGCTTATTCAGGGCTACATCATCCCAAATCTTAATCATTCTGAATTTTCATCCAATTTACAATTATTTCCTTTGTTTTCTTTTGTTCTGACTTGGGAAAGATACCAACAGACCTTGTTTTGTTAACTGACTATTCAGAATAACAGAGTGGATTGTTTACCGTACAAATATTTGACCCTGGTAAGGGTATTTATTGACATTTCATTGTGCCTACAGTGTCAAGTGGCCAAAACGAGGTTCTGTCACTTGTCTCTCAGGTTTCAGGTCTTGCTGATTCTTGAGTTTAAGTTACTGTAAATTAATTTTTCAAAGTTATGAAATCTTCCTTGTGAATATATGACAAGTTATTTTCTAGGCTTTGTCTTAAATAACATACTAAGGTTTCTATATATACTGTACAAGCTGCATACATCTTTGCACTTGAATACTATCAAGTTGCCTGTTTTCACAAACATTTTGCAATGTGATACTGGATAAATTAATCACTGTTCACCATGCTCACCATGATTCACTGTTCACCATTCACCTATTCACCATGGTAACCAAAGTTTGGAATCATTCTTGCTACTATAGCTACTGTAGCTAGGGTACTTTAAAATAGATCTCCATTTTCTGATGTGAAGATTTTGTAACTCTAGGCATATACAACTGTGCATACAGAGTTAGGGATTGCAGACTGTGTGCTCTCTGCACGGA
Source organism: Apostichopus parvimensis (assembly GCA_000934455.1). Taxonomy (NCBI): domain Eukaryota; kingdom Metazoa; phylum Echinodermata; class Holothuroidea; order Aspidochirotida; family Stichopodidae; genus Apostichopus; species Apostichopus parvimensis. The sequence continues at coordinate 109,800 of KN884351.1, forward strand.
GGATACATACAAGTTTGCTATGAAGTCATTTGGGTTAATGTAATCTAGCATTCTATGACTACACAAATAATATGTAAGCAGGTTGGGATCAGTATTGGTACTGTAACTGCTATCTAGCATAAAATATTTCATTTGTTGGTGTGAATGTACTGTGGGAAAACAGAAATGTGTATATATAGTTAAGTCTAGGGAATGTTGACTGTGTGCCCTTTGCTTAGAGGTTGCCATGGTAATCTACTTCAGTTTACCTAAACCACAGCATTCTATGACTTAACATATAGTCTCTAACCAGTCGAAGTGTATACTTACTAAGAGTTGTATAAATACTAATTGCAACATCACTGAACTTAGGTTTACTGAACCTAACATTATATGTCTGTACACACAAAGTCTCTAACGAAATGGAGGTTATATATCCTGAGAGTTTTATATTGCTTCATCACTGAGCACTGTCAGGGTGATGTAATGGTTTTTCCTGTTTGCTTTTGTCTTTTCTAGGAGAAGAAAGTTGGAAGAAGTGAACAAGCATGAAGGTCTAAGAAAGCACATTAATTGTGTTGGTTTTCATAGAGTCTGGGCAGAAAGGGGCCATCTCTACATCCAAGCAGAGCTTTGTCAAATGAGGTAAAAGATAAGGTTTTTATTATTACATTTTGAAGTGACCATAGTGAATTAATGTGATTATTTGTGTAGACTGAATGTTTGCGTTCATTGTCTTCATAAAACTAGGTTCAGTAGCATATATATGCACACTGAATAGTGTTTCACTGCACTGAATATTCAGCTTGATGGTCGTGGTAAATCTATGAATCACGCTCCTTGGTACCTTGTCTTGGCCGATACATTGCTCCAGTTTGTTGCAAAGTGAAAAGTATTTCGCTGCAATGAAATTCAGTTAGATGTTGTGGTTAATTTATGAATCACGCTCCTTTATTTATACCTTGTCTAGATTGGGGATTTGTTTCAGTTTGTTGTACACTGAATAGTATTTGGCTACAATGGCAATTCAGTTAGATGGCGTGGTTAATCTATGAATCAAGCTCCTTAATCAATACCTTGTCTTGGTCTGGGCTTTGTTCCAGTTAGCTGTACACTGAATAGTATTTTGCTTCAATGAATATAAGATCCCTTGTGTGTAATTAGCAGAATTAAAACAAATTTTACAAAGAAACTTAGCAACGGCAAACTGAAAATGCTGGTTTTCCTTCCATTTGTATCCCTGAGGTTCTTCTCTGAGCACCGCCCACTGATGAATTATGCACAGAGTTTCTAGCAGGCATACTCCTGGTCTCACTTTAATGGTGTATATTGAATATTGAATCTGATGGTTTTCATTTGCTACCACAAAACTTATCTGTTCTTCCTTCATGAATATTCATTGCTCGTGTTAATGTGATCATACCAACGTCTATTTTCATTTCAGCTTGAGAGAAGTTTGTGATTTAAATCATGATATTCCTGAGGAATTAACTTTCAAGTACCTTGGAGACCTAATACAAGTTAGTAATGTAATGTAATGTATGGAACTATTAAAAGGTGTGAAGACTCGCGCAAAAAGAAACGTCTAATGCCGGTAATCTGACCTAGTTTCAAATGAGGTGTAACAAAAGTGTTAGACACCACCACCATGTGACATAACTTTAGTAAGTGTGGAATACAGTGTGGCTAGGTTATTCATTACTGATTTATTTAAACAGTAATACTCTTTAGACTTGACACATATAATTCTTACAGTAGATATGCACATCTAGTTTTACATTTTGAAAACAACTGAGAGGGGAGGCAAGGAGGGAAAATTTTAGGTGGATTGTGGCTTTGTGTATGTAAATGTAAAGTTGATAAGAAATGTTAATATTTCTAGTACCAAAATACTCATTTAAACATTTCTTCTATCCAGTTCTTATGACATATTTTATCATTTATACATTACTTAGGGACTAAAGCATCTCCATGACAACGACCTCCTTCATCTAGATGTTAAACCAGACAATATCTTCATTGGCATGGATGGCCTCTGTAAGCTGGGAGACTTTGGGTTGACAGTCAGTGTGAAATCAGTAAGTTTGTTTCCACCACCCATCCACATATGACGTTACATCCAATGTCATCACATCACATCTGTGGTATTCAAAGTGGAGATCAGGACATCCTCTCACATTATCATATTGCATCCAATCCCATCAAACCCATCTGATCCATCATGTCTCATTACTTTGCATCACATTACACCACATCCCACCCCATCCATCACTGTGCGTCACATCACATTAAAACACATCCCATCATATCCCACATCATTCATCGCCTTGTATCATATCACTTCACATCCCAGCACATCTATCACCTTGCTTCCCTTCATATCAACAAACATCCCAACATATCCCACCCCATCCATCAACTTACATGACATCACGTCACAACACCACACATCACATCGAATCACAAGGAAAGTTATTGATAGGTTTTATCACAGAATATCAGGATGTTAAATGACAGTCCCCGTAGCAGGAATGGGTGCCACAATTTCAGACCTGCCTTCCAGTTCTCTGAGCACTGGTCGAAGAAATGCAGATTTAAATAAGCTTGAGTGTTCATAGACAAACATCACATGGACAGAGTTTGAAATGAGCTTCTGTTGGCGCCGGAAGTCTTGTGATTCAATAAAATAAAGTACTTCTTCCAACACTAGTTCTGTTACCACCCTGAATTTTCACTTTCACTCTCACTGTTTACAGGGAGAGCTGATCAATGCTCGAGAGGGGGATGCCAAATACCTAGCCCCGGAGTTACTGGAAGGGAAGTACAGCAAGGCTGCTGATGTCTTCAGGTGAGTTTATGATGACAAATAATGTTTGAAAACATTTTCATGCTTAATATGAGGAAAGGTCAATGGCTTATTGGCTCAGTTGTTACAGCCCTTTTTTTTATCTAATGCAAAGAGCAAATAGCATTCTAATTCATACATATTATTGGTGGCAAGGAGGGGTTCAAGGATGGTTGAGTAGAATGACAAGCCAAGAATTTCTTGTTCCAAAACATGTTGTTGTTTGCAAGGACGTAAATTCTGTTAGCAAGGAAAAAGCATTTAGAAAATAACATTGCCTTAAATATTAAAGATAACCCAAAGGCCTTCTTTATTTATGTCAGGTCTAAGCAGAAAGTAAAGATGCAGTTGTTTTTCTTAGGCCACCACAGGCAGATAATACAGTTACTGATAGACAGGATCTTGCAGATCTTTTGAACAACTATGTTGTGTAAGTTACTGAGTTTTAACAAGGGAAGATTTGATTAGTATTCCTGATTGTCAGGGGGGAAGTAATGGTCCTAAACTGGATACGGTGTTACTTTCGGACGAGGTTGTCTTAAAGGAGCTGCTTTGTCTAAATGTTTCTAAAGCTTCTGGACCTGATGCAATCCATCCGTATTTGTTGAAGACTTTTGCACACCATTTCTGCGTTCCACTCTCATTGGTTTTTAGTAAATTTATGAATGAAGGTTATGTTCCTAAGGACTGGAGATGTGCTAATATTACCCCAATTTTCAAGAGGGGTGACAAGTCTAAGCCCTGTAATTATAGGCCCGTTAGTCTCACTAGTGTTGTTTGTAAGTTCATGGAGTCTCTTGTTAAAAAGTCTATGGTCAGTCACTTCAGTAGGCAGTCTTTGATCAGAGAGTCTCAACATTGCTTTTGTCAAAAAGGATCTTGTCTCACTAATATTCTTGAGTTTATGATAGATGTAACAAATCCACCAAATAGGCAGACGTCTATGACAAGCCAAATGCTCAATAAATACAAAAACATGGATTTTTGGTCAAAAAACCATGTTTATTGACCGATAAACCATGTTTATCACTCGAAAAACCATGTTTATCGACCGAAAAACCATGTTAATTGACTGATAAACATGGTTTGTTACCAAAAACCTTGATTATCGGCAGTTAAACATGGTTTTTCTGAGAAACATAGTTTATCGAACGATAAACAGGGATTTTCATTAGATATTCCAAGGTTTTTTTCGATAATCCAAGTTTATCTCTCGAAAATCTACGTTTATCGGCGATAAACATGGTTTATCGGCGATAAACCATGTTTATCTGCGATAAACCATGTTTTTTAACAGATAAACATGGTAAACCCTGTTTATCGCCGATAAACATAATTTTTCGACCGATAAACCATTTTTTTCGCCGAAAATCTATGTTTATCGGCGATTATCCATGTCTATCGACCGATAAGCATAGTTTTTTGGCGATAAATCATGTTTTTATATTTAGCGACTGATGAAAATTTACCGGAACTACTTCTAAAACTCTACATGTTATGTTAGTGTATATGATAAATCTTTGGTTCCGAAGCAGCATGTGGGCGAGCCGTACCCAAACTTCATTAGGTCCCGGCCCTATCCATAATTAGGAACAATGAAATATGGCTCCTGTTACTGGTGTGAGACTGTTCGTGGTGTGCTCAGGGTTGTATCTCCTGATAAATTCTGCGTTGGTGCCTTCATCTAATAGAGAGGAGAGAGTATCAAATTCCCAACCCTCTGTTGACAATTTCATACACAGACTTTCCAGCTTACTGTGGAATTTTCAACAGTAGGTTTGACTAGGCTTAGCCATTGGAAAATTGTACGCCTTTATATTATACAGTTAGGCTATTCCATAGGGTAAAAGAAGTTCCTATTATGCTCCATGGCTATTTCCTATGACTTGGAACATAGTTTATCGGCGATAAACCATGTTTAACGCTCGAAAAACCATGTTTATCTCTTGAAAAACATGGATTATCGCAAATTAACATGGAGTGTCATAGATAAACCATGTTTATTGCTTGAAAACACAGTTTGTGGCCAATAAACCTTGTTTTACGGCTGAAAAACCATGTTTATCAGCAATAATCCATGTTTTTCAAGCAATAATCATGGATTTTAGCGGATAAACCGTGTTTATCAATCAAAAATCTATGTTTATCGGTCGATAAACATGGTTTTTTGATTGAAAAACATAGTTAATCGGTCGAAACACATGGTTTTTTGACCGATAATCCGTGTTTTTTGATTTATTGAGCAATTGGCCTGCCATAGGCCTGCCATAAAAGGCCTTTGATAAAGTTCCCCACCAATGTCTTTTACTTAGGGCAAAGAGTATGGGTGTCAATCGGAATTTACTGTCTTGGATCGAGAAAGGCTTGGTTATAGGAAACAGGGTGGTAATAAAAGGCTGTGCTTCTTCTTGGCAGAAAGTTACACGTTGGGTTCCACAAGAGTTTGTTTTGGGTCCCTTGTTGCCTATATAAGTGACATTGACGAAGATATTTTGTGTACAGCTAAGAAGTTTGCTGATGACACCAAACTGTATTTTGAGGTCTCTTCCACAAGCGATTCGGAGAAATTTCAAACGGATTTTAATAAGGATTTTTCCTGGTCTCAAGGATGGCAAATGCTTGTTAATATTGATAAATGAAAGGTGATGCATTTTGGTAGCAGTAACCAAAAGTATATCTACAATCTTAATGGTGAGGAGTTACAGGAGGTCTTTTTTGAAAGAGACCCAGGTATCTACACTGCCTCATCTCTGCAACCTTTTAAACATTGTCTTGAAGCTACTTAAAGAGGTAATAGGGTTTTAGGTATGATCAAGAGGAACTTCAGTTTTATGAAAGAGGACATACTGTAGTTGTTAGGCTATAAGCAGTTGGTTAGGCCTCATCTGGAGTATGCTGTGCATGCTTGGAACCTATATTTTGCTAAGGATAAAGAAGTACTCGAAAAGGTCCACAGGAGGGGTACTACTGTAGGATGATTAGTTCCTTAAAGGGTGTTCCTTATTATAGGCGGTTACAACTGTTGAATCTCACCACACTGGAGCTTAGGAGGTTACATGGTGACTTGATTCAGGTTCTCAAGATTGTGTATGGTTTTGACAGTTTATCCTTCACTGACTTTTTTCATGTTTGCTAATAGTACTTGTACCAGAGGTCATTGCCCAAAACTCCAAAAGCCACAAAGTAGGATTAATATTCAGCATAACTTTTTTCTAAGAGGGTTGTGAATGAGTGGAACAATTTGCCTGAGTAAGTTGTAATTTCAAGTAGTGTCAATGGGTTTAAGAATGTTTTGGACAAGCACTTCAAGCATTGTAATCAGGGCTGAGTGTTTGTGGCTTCAGTTTTTAGCTCATACCAGCATGCTGGTGTGAGCTATTGTTACAGTGCGGCGTCTATCACTCTATCACTCTATCACTCTATCATTCTATCACTCTATCACTCTATCACTCTATCACTCTATCACTCTATCACTCTATCACTCTATTACTCTATCCGTCAACAATTGGTAAAACCGCTCCAACTCGCACAGTGTTTGATGGAATTTCATGAAACTTGGACACAAGGACCATTGGGTATAGGGCCATCAGAGATGGTCCGAAATTTGTGGTCAAAGGTCACCTGTGGGCCGTAATGGGCCATTTTCTGGAAATACGCAAAATGCTTCTCCTCCTACAGATTCGATGGTACAATGTTGAGGGTTTGTCACGATAGTACTATGGAAGTGTTACCTTCAGGGTGTTCATGAATTTGAGATCAAAGATCAACTAGGGGTCTTTTGTGGCCCGGGCTGCGGCCCTATATTTTCAAATTGCTTCCATTCGTACAGTGTATGGCCAGTTATAATGAAACTTGGTCACAACGTTCCTCGGGATGAGGGTTACGAGGGGTGTTCGGAAAATTGAGGTCAAATGTCATTTAGGGGGTAATCGGGGGTCATTCTGTGTAATATTTTCAAATATCTCATTCTCCTCAAGATTTTGATGGATCATATTCAAAGTTGAACTGATGATTGTTGGATTGTGTATGAATAAGGTGATGCCGAATAATTTTTGGTCAAAAGTTAATTAATTACAATTAATCCCCATTGTTTCAAAAAAATTGAGCCTTCACCTTTTTCCAAAGCTCGTTTAATTTGTCTCCAAATCTCTGCAGTGTTTGTTTACATTTGTGGTTAAGCTCTGCAGAGGCTGTTAGTGGAATTAAAGCAGGATTGGGAGTTGTTATTAACTGTTGAACTGTAAGCATGAGAGCCCTATAGCCAATCAGCACTTGCCGATTCTTAGAAGTCATTGAGCCTGAGGTATGTAGGCAGCCAGCCAAAATTTTGGGAAGGAGTGCTTGTGAAGTTATGTCTGCTCAGGTAGAGGGGAGAAAGTTCAGTGGTGTTGTTTGAGAGAGTGGGTAAAATAGGATTTAAAGGGGAAAAATAGGAATTATAGCCAGTGGTGGGCCATAAAGTTTTGTGGGCCCTACATTTTTAAGCTGGAATAGGTATGAGCTTCTGCACCATTGGTGCTCTAGTATTAAACTATGATAGACTTGGCATGAATATAGTTTCTTGCAAGTTGTAAAGAAATGAAAAGACAGGTATTGCGCGTTAAAAAAAGATACTACGTTTGTTTTTAGTTTATTGCACCATTAATTTAAAGTTAAGCACTGTTTTAGGATGTTCTAAGATATCCAAGCATATTCCAAATGGTGTAAACTACAAACTTAGCAGTGGGCCAGCATGCATTCAGGGAAACACTGACTGCATCAAGTTTTGAGTAATTCTTTCACAAATGGCGATATTTTATATTCAGTATTTATTGACCATCGTTATTTGATGGTCCATTGACTGGTTTCTTAAATGTGCTTTATTATTTACTTTTAGCATGATCGGTGATTGGTGTTAGAAATTGTTTGCCGATAGGGTTGCCGCCCCCCCCCCCGTCCCACCATATCACAAAGCTTCATAAAGTCTACCCTCGACCCAATCCATGGACCCCAAATATTGCTCTCATGTGATAGTGTCTCCCCACTTCCGTAATAGCCAATGTTCGGTGGGGACGGAGGGCAGGCAGATCTTGCAGAGTATATGTAAACTTTATGTTAATATGTGTAGGCTATAGTGACAAACTTAAAGATATTATCCATCACTAGGTTGATTGTGTTAAATGGTGGGTCAGTTCCAGTTACACGATAACAAATTAAACAACTGCTATATGGATTCCATCTGTGCAGTCAGTCGGGGAATTATTTTGGTAAGTAACCTCTCCTGCCCCACGTTTCTGAACATTTACATATTATTCAAGAATATGTATTTGCACAATCTTGCTTTCAAACCATATCATGTGTATAATGTATTGTGTAATCATACCTCGGAAAGCACCCTTTGCTGAAGTACAAACTTGTCATGTTCTTTCTGTAGGAGGCTTATACAGGCGCTCCTATAATGGGTGTTCACTTCAACGACCCCTTTGACAAACCTCTTCTCTTTAAAGCCCTTCATTTACCTCTACCATTCCATAAAGGTTTAAATGCCACTAGCGATAAATTAATTGAAGAAATGTACCATATTTAATTCATTTACACACTACAAAGTTGTTATGTGTCCTAACACCTTTTGGCGAGCGAAGTTAACGCACCAACCTAACCACCGTCATTGCGGTAGCTGGATGAATATGAGAATCTTTCCCCCTTGTAATGGCATGGAATAGAAGACGTATGTAATAAAATATTAATCGTGAGGTCTTTAAAACATTTATGGGAGCATATAAATGACAATCTATCTCGTTTACTATCGGAATTGCATGTTTGTTTATATAATACCTACGAACAATCTTAATTCGTCGTAACCATTATATTATTGTGTGGTATTCAATCGTACTGCTCATATCGATCCTAAGCTTTCCGATTAAACCCCATTCCCTCTCATCCAAATGTCGGTTGTATCTTGGTTACTCTGACGACTCGACGATCAATTAAAGATTAAAGGATTTACCTTATCATATAATATATTCTATGAAAGTTAGGCAGAGTCATTGCACTCTGAGTGTGTACAGATATCCTATATCAGAATGATATGGACTTAAGTACATATTTATTCTACCTTTTATTCAATCTAATACTGTTATTGGTTTAGTGATAAAGTTTATCACGCGTGTAGATATGGGCCTCAAACAGTGTGGCCGATTTGCGATAATGACATTTCAAATTGACTTTCCTTTACTGTTCGTCAAGTGTGTAATGAAATATTGTAATGAAACGTTTTAGGGGTGACCAGAAGAGAATCCTTACTCGTATTTGTTTTGTAGCGTAGATGCGTGCGTCTACTGGAACTAAACGTTCCACGTTGGTATTTAACACAAATGTTTCCATGGGATAAACTTCCATTCTTCCACAAACCCTTAAAATAGACAAAACCGATAAAATGCGCCCTATTTATCTCTTTTTTTTATAATCTTGTTTTCATTTAACATGCTTTGAAAAGAAAACGTGTTGTGTGATTTGACTATTACATATTCAGCAACATATTATTATGCCACTTAAGTGGGTAAATTTGTCGTATTTGCAAATCCGGTAGGTCATACAAAGGTCAAATTGCATCGTTTTCTCTTACTCTTTACTCTTTAGACTCGAAACGTATAATTATACATATAAAGATATGTAATGTGTTAACAGCATGCATATCTGATTTCACATGTTGACCGCAACTGGAAGGGGAGCGGAGGCAATGGGGGAATATTGAAGGTACATTGTAACTTTGAAACCGTAGATGTAAAGTTTTATTAGAAATGTTAATACATGTAGTCCCAAAATATTCATTATTATTTTTCTATGTAATTCTGATGACATATTTTATCATTTAAACATTACTTAGGGACTGAAGCATCTCCATGCCGACGACCACCTTCACATAGATGTTAAACCGGGCAATATATGCATTGGCATGGGTAATTATAATTGTAATTTGTTTCCACCACCCATCATCACATGACGTTACATACAATGTCATCACATTACATCTCTGGTATTCAACGTGGAGAGCAGGACATCCTACCCCATACTATCATATTGCATCCAATCCCATCACACTCTGTTAACCATCACGTCTCATTATACTTTGCATCACATCAGGCCACATCCCACCCCATCCATCACCGTGCATCACATCACATCAAAACACAGCACATACTTCACCGTTCATCACCTTGAATCATACACATCACATCCCATCCCACTCATTACCGTGTATCTCTTCACTTCACTTCACATCCCAGCTCATCCATTACCTTGCATGACATGACATCACAATACCACACATCACATAGTCTCTGTGCAATAGATGGTGGTGAGTGTTAAGCTACTGCTAAATCGTACTGAATGAAATAGCAACTCTGCCGTCAGTATATCAACTGATTAGTCAACCATATAGCAAGTTAGCAAAATCGGTAACAAATGGTAATCGTGCAAATGGGTAATTACATGCACGGTATACTGCTGCTTTAAACCATGACAACCATCTTTCCCAGTGGTAACATATTTAATTTCATAATAAGTAGTAGGTATAAATATGGAAGAAAGGTCATGTTAGTCATGTCAAATGGCATTTCAGAATAATAGAAAAATACAAGCAAACTTGTTACATTTAACCCAGTGTAATATTAATGTCTGAAGATTGTTATCAAAGACCGAGATACCTCAATATATTGCTATCTCAGTCTATATGTAAGGTTTACATGTTGTAGGTTCATGTGTCAAAACCTCGTAAAAAACAAAGCAAAAAAAGCAGAACACATATTCACAATTGCCGCTGTTGTTGGGAGGTTCTTCTGTGGATTTGGTATTCTGGTTTGCGAATTGGAAACTAGGAGTTACCGAACAACTGTGTTTACCATGGCTATACTATAGTTACAGTGAATGTGTTGCCTTCATTGCCATCATTGTTTCAGATAGTGGTCACATGATAAAAGTACACTCTAGTCCATGGATCAGGATGTTAAATGGCAGTCCCCGTAGCAGGAATGGGTGCCACAATTTCGGACCTGCCTTCCAAATCTCTGAGCACTGATCGAAGACATGCATCGTTAAATAAGATTGAGTGTTCATAGACAAACATCAAAAGCTTGAATAACATTATAAATTGTAATAGTAATTATACAGCTATTTATCGATTGAATGCAAACAGCAAATAGTATGACATATGTTTTATTGTGGGGTTCAAGGAAGAATGAAATGAGATTGAGTTCATTCAGTGTCTTTTATTTGGTTGAGTAGAATGACAAGCCAATGATTTCTTTTTCCAAACACATCTTAATTTCTAGTGAAAATTGACCTATTTATTTACATTGATGGTCCTTGTTCTCTTTTAAAAACCTTAAAGTTTAGGGATGACTATCTTGGAGCTAGCAACAGATTTGGAGATTCTGCAACATGGAGATGGATTGCATCAACTCAGAAGTTGTAAAATACCTTGGCACCTAGCCAAGGGTAAGTGAATCCCACACCATGGCACCTATCCAGGATTATGTCAAGCCCAGAGCTAGGCACCTAGCCTCTGGATTCCAGTCTGTAGGCTCCCTATGACACTACTTAGTCCCACTGGTTGACGATGTCACACAAACCCAGGGGTATTCTCCCACGAGCTTTATACGGCTATTAGCAGCTACTGTATTTTTCACATTGTGCTAGGTCGTTAGGCTAGACCTCCTTTACTATACTAGACAGTATAAGCAATGATGTTAACATGAAGCAAAGGATCCCTCGTTTATAGAAGGGATTTGTATCTTCTGGGAAGTTTACTGGAGTTTCAATTTGAGCAACTTACTTTTCTCTTTGCTCCCTCTGTACATATTGGTTTTTCTGGAAATTACATTTTACAATGTGTAAGACAAAGTTGTGCACTTTGGGAAAATTTGAATCATACAATAATACAAATTTTTAATATTCTCATAATTGCTCTTAATCTTGATGTGGTAGGCCCTTTTAAAGCTCCTTGTTAAAAAATGGAAACATCTGGCATCTAGATCATTTGTTCAGATGTTGACTTGAAGCTTTCTATATCATTTGCCAGATGTGTCTCCAGAGTTGAAAAGCT
>KN884351.1:127724-139743 GCA_000934455.1 Apostichopus parvimensis
AAATGCATAGTATGTAATATTGATTAGCTGTTTGTGATATAGTTGGGAAAATGGTGATAATTATCTTGTAAATTACTTTAAAAGTACCCTTTTCTTTAATTATATAATATTACAATTATTCATATCTCGTTATCGTAGATTTTCTTTATAACTTCTGTTATCGAATCTGAAAATGTCATGATTCATATCTGAAGGGAAACATATATGTTTTTTTTAAATGGGCAAGTGATTTGTTAGGCGTTTCTCTACGTGTCATGTTACATCCACAGCCACTCACAATTTAACTATAGGTTTTCATATGTTACCTTCATTTTCAGATCCAACAAATTAAGTAAATGATATGTCAATTAAGGTCACTGGATAGTTGTTCTAATACTTAGAATAAAAGATAAATCCCATTTCAAATTTCTTCACCGCTGTTAAGAGACCGGTTAAAAAACACCAATGTTTAATAAAACTACTGGACCTCTTGGAGTTGTCTGTGGACAAATCGCACCAGACAGAATCGACGAAAGAACGTTGCAACTGAGACTTCTCAACACTTACAATGCCATTCCTAACACAGTAAAACTCCCCCAATAATACCAGTATGAGTATCCCTCCTGTCCTGGCGATACACAACATACCATGGATAAGAAACATCAGCACTATTAATGCCTTGCATTTAGTAAGCATAAATACAAATATTTAGACATTTTGCAACAGATACACAAACGTTCAGCTGCATAATAATTGCATACCATCTTCAGAGTAAAACCACTAACCATGGCTGAAAATCGGATGCAATTATTTTTGGTTCCAGTCTTGATATCATTGCGTATATACTGTGATCATTATAAATGGCGAGATTACAGGGTGAAAGAAGTGCACATGCCCACACCCCACTTTTTCCCAGACCTTGAATTTGCTTTTAATCCGATTGTGTTGGTGATTTGGTTGGTTAAGACAACAATATTGACAACTCTGCGACACCTTTATACTTATTTATATGTCATTACACAGGCTTTAGAAAAGATCGACCCATTTTATCGATTCTTATTTAAATCCACAACGCACTATGGTACTAGCTGAATACTACCTATACCAATGCGACAACACCAATATAGGCCAATGTCCTTTAAGATTATCCATTTTGTCTTTATTTTGAGAGAAACACTGATAAGTAGAAAGTTGTTAACCGGTTGCCATCTATGAGAGTGTCAATGGGCGATGTCAAGTCTTTCATAAAGATTGATCATTTGTTACTTTGTATGTCGCTTACTACATTTGGCAACATTTTATGATGATACCATAATTACATTTTCAAACACACAAGTGGTTATGGGAAATTACCTTTAAATATTGAACCACATTACATCTAGGTTCTTGATCATAAAACACAACAGTTCTCAAAAATGAGAGAAACAACCCCTTAGATCCCTACCATCAAATCCCGCCCCTGCTGATTATCTATGTTTGTTATTACTGGGACATGGTAAGTTAAGCTGTTTTTCTTTCCCCTACCCAATTGAAGTATATACTGCTACTGATAAGCAGAAGTAGATGTGAATATAGTCCGATGTGGAGCACCTCTCAGATGTTCCTGCCATGTTATTACACCCTACCTCACAGCCCCTTTCTCCCCTCCAAAAAAATCTTTCCTTGAGTAAATTGTATTACAAATGCCTGCGTTATGTATAATGTTTTAGGCAGAATGTAACTTGGTCAAGTCACCAAAATGGAACAGCAAGACACATTTATATTACTTACTGGATTACTGAATTGACCCGCCGTTGATGTACGTTTCTATACATACAAACCTAGTCTTTAGTATGTTCAACTGTAGTAAATGTTTGTGAAAATGATAGTATTTGCCATTTTTTTAATACACATAACCTTACCGTATATGCTACCTATAAGGGCACTAGATTTTAAGCACGTTCATAGCTTAGTTTCATTGTACTGCTTATAGTACGTATCTAACTCGACTGAATGTGTTTACCTAGTTATATATTACTGCAATCAATATCAAAATGTAAATATGAACCTTGATTTGTAGATATAGACCCCGAGACTAACAGAGCTGTAAAGGCCTCTCCAATAGTTTATCCCGCCACTATCGCTTGGCTTTATCACACGTATGCAACACATGTTATTGTAAGTAGTAACATGCGCAAAAAGAAATGATTGATAGAGGAAAACTCCCACCTACAACGTGAGAGGGGTTGGGGAGGATTTGTTCAGTCGGGACTGTTAACACCACACCTTTTAGTCCATTCCTCATAGTGTAACTTCCCAGCCCTTGCCCTTTTCAACCGTTTGCACACAATAAGCAGGAGTTTTTATCGGACCACAACCATATATCACGACAATGAACGATACGTTATACCAAAGGTGTTGGACAATGCTTTGTTTGAAAACATTCCCAACGTGCTGGACCCTATATAACTTTAATAACATATACTTTATGGGATTCATGTAACATTATTTTTTAGCAGTTGTCTTCAACTACCGTTCCCACGATCAATTTCACACTGTGAATTTTCCTCAATATATAAGCAATAGTTAATCATGTGTACATTTATTAAGCTAGTTACCCCATGATTTGGTTATAATACACTCAACGTTATCAAGATGTATTCGTTTATATTCGGAAATTTTTTATTGTGCTAAGTACTAGGTGTCCATCTCACCTGGTGATCTTCTTACAAGTTTTCTTTTTAGTGAATCGAACAAGGACATGAAGAAATGTTTTAGTTATTTTATTTCACTCATTTCTGTTAATGACGACTGCATATTTAAATCTTTCAAAAATAACTTTGCAAATGTAAGGTCTTACTCAGCTGGCCAATGCACATTGTAATTTTGAAAATTTTCTCCCGATTACGTTTAACATTAATTGTAATCATAGGCTTAAAGAGCCGGGGGGGGGGGACTTGGGGCTGCAGCCCCCCCCAACCAAACATTTTTGTGAAAACTGGGCAATATGCTGAGAATTTTTCGGGCACCTACCGAAAGAAAAATAAATTGCAATGTGTTTTTCAATAGGTCACTTATATTATTATTATCATCATTATTGTAACAACTTCCCCGAAAGTTTTCACCAATAAGGAAGGGTAATAACACGGCATCAGATTGAATGTAATTGGCATGCGATGTAGTAAACGATGCATGCCTATATGATATGCATATTAACTGTCGGTTATATTTTTCGGGCAAGTCGTTACAGCCCCCCCCCCCCCAATCAAATTGGGATCCTACGCTTATGATTCCCTGGCAAGAGACACTCAGACGTAGATATATGAAACTATGTATCATAACTATGACTATATCCGTATCACTAAATTTTCACATAATATAGATTTATTGCCTTATAACAAATCATAGCATGAATCGCACGTACTATACGGAATGTCATATTTTCGGTTACTATACGTTATTTTTCCCTCTTTACTTTATTTATGTATGATTGTCTCTAAATTGTCTCAAGTTTTGAAAGTGTTATAGGTGTAATTTTGCAGTTATACTGTTCTCAATAGTGATACTGAAAAGTTACGGGAATTATACCACGTGACATTCATTTGAATCTTATATGATTTGTTAGGCAGTCTGAATCTATAAACCAACATGTACGATTTTAATATAGAGTACACCGGTGCATATCACTTGTCATTCTGTATTTACCATGTTTCTACACTGTAAATTGCCTTAAGTTAGACAAAAACCAAGAAAATTAATGTTTTTCACACACAAATTAATCAAGTCTAAATGTGGCATCAACAAGCGAAGTGTGCATCATTTCCTCCTTTATTAATTACAATGGTTATTTTCTGTATTTGTAGATGGATTATTTTAATGCTATTCAACAATAGCAGTTGTCAACATGACCTATGCTTACAATGGTTTCAGTGTCAGATTTCAATCCATGACGCACATTGGTACTAGCAAAATATTACTAGTAACAATGACCATATAGGCCTCTATCCTTTAAGATTATCCAGTCTGGTTGTATTGAACAGAAACACTGTTGTATGCAATATACTTACAGCAAAGGCTATTACGTGTGCTTAACATTGTTTTTTTTTAGTACGGTAGTCTTTTGCAGTGTCAAAGAGTCATTCACATCTGTTAGACAACAATTCCTCCTGCACATGTATTCTGTGGTAATTTCATTGGTAATTTTGTCAATTTTGTAATTAAACTTTTTATACACCTAGAAAGCGATGTGGTTGTGTGTAATTGACTGACAAAAATCAGAAAAGGCTCCGTAAGATACCAACATAAGTTATATTAAAGCGAACAATTCATGGCAATTAAAATTTCACGCATGCGCGGTGGAATATACATTCAACGGGAAAACTGTCACAATGAGCCAGCTCCGAGTTTTTAAGACACCATGTTGCACTACACAGGTACAAGGTTAAAGGGACGTATGCTTCTAAGAGTGGTAGCTGTGTAACACGGCACTGACTGTTACTGCAGTTGTATACATTCCAATTCATCCTTCCGTCCGCTTGTTTTGAGTTTTTGTTCCGTAAAACGATTTTGGGCGTGTCACTTTGACACATTTGATGATCTTCGCATTCATACAACTGTAAAATACAAAAAGAAATGACGACAAAATGGTTGGCATTATTTGAAACATATCACTATTTGTCTGAACCATTGGTGGAACTTGCAATGAGATTGGAAGGTAAATTGCATACTAAATATCCTCGTTGCATGTAGTCTTTGGCATAGACGATTATCACACAAATGCCGGTAGCCTATTGTCGATCTCGGTAAAACACTATAATCTGACTAGCAGAGAGCTATAATGATAGAAGGGGGATTATATTGATCAATGTATCACACAGATGGCAAAATCGAATCACAAGGAACGTTACTAATGGGTTTATGATAGTAAATTATCCTTGAATATAGAGTACAGAATACATGATAAATAATGACCTTTAAATTAACTATTGGTTAGGATTACATGTTTAGAACAGCGGTACAAATAACACTTATGTAATCTGCTAAAGGAACCGCGGTATGAGGATATGTTCATTGTATGTAATATGATATGTTCATTGTATTGTAATATGAATGTTTTCATGATAACCCTTTTCACATGGATCTTAGTGTTTGCAGCTAAGGATAAGATGAATAGCGTATGCTACTCCCAGACCTTGGCTAGTAAGTAAATTATGTAAATGTAGAGTAAATACCGTAATGACTTACGACTATCAGTCACTGTATGTTGATATCTAAAACATGTTCTATTTATTTATCTAACTGACATATCATATCATTCACGAAACTTCAGTAGATATATACAATATGATTGCTGTAAATTTTCGTTAACTAGTTAGCAATATACAAGAATTTAACAGAAGTAGTTGAAACTTAGCCAAAACATCATTTTCTAATCATTCTGACATATTTAGTCATATGTGGTAAAGCTTGCTTTTCATTATGATACACAGTTTACCATACACCTAGCCATTAATGTGTACAAAGCAATTAACCAACTGATGTTGCTTGACATCATGGCTACCTTACTGTATTATTTGTACTGATTTTTGTGTTGTATCTGCCAAAGTATACCCCACGAGCTGATCAGACGAAAATCATGCATACATGTGCATTACAGAAACTTTGAACTAGCTTATTCACAGACACGAAATAGACAATTCATTATTACAACATGCCATGGACAAACATGTTACTCATTGTCAATAATATAAGCTACGCCGTTTTGGCTAAAATCTATTCCCTTTGCAAAGGAATCGTGATACAAAATTGACATCACATCCTGAAGATTGCACGGTCAAAATATCGATGTAAGTGGACTGAAGGTTGATTAGTTAAGTCGTTTGGTGTTAGTGCACAGGCTCTATCTTAAGTTCTTTTCTTAAAATGTAACTAAGAAGCATAGTCTGTTTAATGCCAACAACGTTTGTATGTATAAGTGAGTCAGCTAAGACAACAAACTCTTACACTACATGAGTTAAATACAGCAACATCTGAGTATACCCTGCATTCGACTTAGTTGCTAGTCATTTATAATTAAGTAATATTCCGATACGTGGGCAGTACCTAGCTTCCTTCCTTGCCCTGGCTAAATATAGGAGTCGCCTTTGTAGCTAAAGTATATTCCCTTTCCAAAAATTCGCGATACATATTTGACGTAACATCATCAAGATCACACGGTCACATTCTCGATGTAAGAGGACTGGGGCTGGGAGTAGATAACTTGAGTCGTTTGGTGTTCTTTCTCAAGCCCTTGGATAACTATTTTCATTTTAAATCATAGTCTGTTTGATACCAAGTACAGAACGTCTGTGTTTTATAAGAGAATCAGCTAAGCAAACAATTGTGTTTTCACTCAGTAACATATGTAGTAGTACGTAAGTGAATATATTAGAAACACATTATCATAATAATATGTTTGATATCAAGTATATAATGTTTGTGTTTTTATAAGAGAATCAGGGAACACATTCCTACTTGGGTTTAACTCAGCAGCATATGTCTATAGCTTGAATGTGACTTAGTTAATTCAAATCATCCACACCCATCAAAGGATATGACCAATCAGAGGACATCAACGTTTGTATTCTTATTGTGCTTTCGGGAGGTGGACAGGGAGATTAAGAGATTCGCCTATAGGATAAAATCAATTCTCTACTATATATGCATAATAATCTCTCAGAAGATAATCACATATTGAACTCAACTGGTCTTTAACTTTCGACGTAACATGTCCATGAAAATGGAAATAAAAGCAACGAGAATGTTGGCAGAATGTTCAAGCGAGGAAAATCACGAGATATTAGAAGAGCGAGACATGCGCACTTGACACATCGTTGTATCAGTAGATCTGTTAGCATATAAAGTTGTTCACATCGCTTTGTAGTTTCGTTTTTTTATTAACCTTGTGATGTTTAATATATTCTACTGATACAATATAATGAGTGTTTGTTTTATCAACTTCGAGTGATATGATATTATTTACATCAATGGCTATTTTCGTTCTTTGTTGTACTTTGTTGTTTATTTTGCTGATACAGCACCTGTTTGTTCTATACACTGGTTATAAAGTAATATGTTTCTAACTATAAATATCAACATAAAATTATATGACCGTATACTCTGAGATGGTGTTAACCGTGTCCTTTTATGAATATTCAACGAGTCGCTCTTGTGTTGTAGCAAGTCATATGTCAGCATGTATTTCTTTTATTAAATATTTCGGCCTCACACTGATTAAGTTGAATATGACACGGCAACGTTTGTATATTCCACAACTACATGTGATCTAGTGGTCTGCGTGTTTGCTTGTTGAAACCCATCTTCTTCTTCGTCAAGTGGCAAAAGTGATGGATGCTGTGGTAATAGGAATGGGTGTACGGCAGGATGAAACTTTGCAAAATGGTGAAAGAAATTTATATTCCTAATATTCCACTGCTTACTTCTAAATTATTTTGCGACCTTCTCTCACGTTTTAGCGACTCTACAAAAGGTCGCGACCCCCTCTTCGAGTGACAGCGATCTAATGCATAATACGGTACTTTATATCTGCACAAGGAGTAGACCCTATTCTAGGTTTCAGGATTTAGTTAACGTTTGTTTTTTCCCTTCTAATATGGTTGTCATGCTTATTTGTCATCGTTAACAGGCAGTTCACAGTGCACACGGTGTGCAAAGGCCATGGGGCGTGTAAACGCCGCTGTTATGTTTACATACTAACAAGCACATCATGCGAGAGAAAATATTTTAATAACTCCAAGGAGATTAGAAAAAAGGAAGTATGGATCGGAACAGACGACAGGCAAGAAATATTTCCCGTCAGCCTACCAGATCGGACCAGTCCACTCCTGTAAGAACTGAGCCATCAACCCAACAAGCACTGACTTTGGAAGGTCCGTATATTCTCGCTCTGATGCAATCATACTTCAAAAGACAAATTAAAAACGAATGACGTTACTGCTAGGTCATTGTATTATAAATCAATAGCAACAACAATGGCCTTAATTCCTTAATATTTTATTGAAGTCTTTCAAGTTTTGCCATTTCTTAAATTTCCATAATAATTGTATATAATTTCATACTTGGCAAAGAGGTAGGGGGTTATGGTCTTTCGACTGCAAAGCAAATCACACTTTCATATCAAGTCTTGTGTCATTGATGGTAGTTAATACCGTACCATACTAATGATTCCATTGTTTACTTTTTATTTCATTATATTCAGAAAAAAAAGAAATCCTTCTCACAGAACTGAAGTCTACGTTCAAGGAACGATATGACGCAGTTCAACCGATCCCTTATATCAAAGATAGACTCTACTGTGTAGATAAAGTATTTGTTGAGGGCAGCATTGAGGGTTTCATCGAGAGACGAACCCCCTTCTCTGCCGAAGGATCATGGGAACGTTTGGCGTCACATAATCATATTTTCACTGATCCGCGTATTAAATCAGTACGTCGAATTATAGAGGGTGAACCAGGGTACGGTAAATCAACCCTTACCCTTCAGTTAGCCTATGACTGGTGTAACGGTGTAAAGGAATCCCCTTTCTTTGATGCAGATGTGTTAATTCTTCTCCGACTGAGACAGCTTGGTAACGTGAAGTCCATTTACAGAGCAATCAAAATGTTTCTATTACCAAACGAGCCCCGTGTGAAACAATCTGACATTAGAGTTATTTTGGAAGGCTGCAATAGAGTTAAAGTTCTCCTCGATGGCTATGACGAGTATCCTGAAAGAGATCAAACCACAGAAAGTGACGTAGATCAGATCGTCAGATTAGAGAAGTTTCGAAATTATGAAGTTACCTTGACGACCAGGTATCTACCAAAAGACTTTGACAAATCAGAAACCAAACGAGTCAAGTTGAAAGGTTTTGATGAAACTGCGCGTGATCAGTACATTCGAAAAGCCATCACTGGAGACAAAAATGAAAAGGCTTTTGATAAAATTAAACAAGGTTTGAAAGGAAACCCAATTCTTGACGATCTCTGCCAAGTTCCTCTATTCTTCGTTACGTTCGCTCACATGACTGATGAAAGAAGAGACTTTCAGAAATTTAAGTCCGTTACGGAGTTTTTCATCTACATGATGAAATGTTTTCACAGTCACACCAGAAACAAGGCAGCAGAACCTAACGTTATGACCTATGAAGTAGAGTTTGAGTCTAAACATGGTGAACTTGATAAAATAGCATTTGAAGGTCTCAATAGAGAGAATCAACAGATTGTGTGGGAGAAAGATGCGTTCTGTAAACGAGTTGGTCAAGCATTTTATGATCACTATATCCGTGTTGGTATTTTAGTAGAGGAAAAGGTCGTCAATATTCCCGATGGAGAAACTCCTGGTGATAACATAATACCAAAATTGAAGTAAGCTTCTACCATAAACTATTCTGTGAGTGGTTTGCATCATTTAGGGTCGCAGATATAGCTGCTAGTGTCAACAATTCAGCTGAATTAGAACACACTCTGGGAAAGATGGATCCATTAGACCTCCAGTATGTATTTCGATTCGCATGTGGACTAAGCCGTACAGCTGCTCGTAACATCATCGAATATTTGAAGAAGAGAAAGGATTGTGATAAGTTTGCAATCCTCTGCATCTTGGAACAAAATGGAGACATTGAGGAGATCAGAAAGACTGTTACAGAGCTCTGTTCTAAGATTGTTTTCATCAGAAGAGATGACAGCAAGTTACTACAGAGGTCTACCGTACAGCTGCTACAGATAGCATCAAGTCATGACGTAAGTATGATTGAGGATACTCAATAATATTTGAATTATTATATTTTAAATTTTGATGAACCTTCGTATGTACCTCAGGTCTATGGTATAATGTAACCACAAACCAAACTCTAGTAAAGTACTAACAATTTCCCTGAATCCATAACACCGATGAATAGGGTGCAAAAAAGATACCGATTTACCCGCTGACGAATACCTGGTTTTTTAATACCAGGTATACCGGAATTTTCGCGGAACCGCTACTTCCATCATTTACTATACTACCAAGCACTAGCATGAACCGCATGGACACAAGTCTAGCCGACAAATATTTTTTGCGGTTTTATGACGACGGCTTTCCCATCTATGTTTTCTTTTTCTTTTGCTGCGACTTATTTAAAGATTTGAATAAAAAGAAAATAAAGTAAGGAAGGTAGTGTTGTTTACGTGTCTTTCATTTCAACGCGAACGTACAATTCAGTACACTCTAGAGCGAGGCCCAGTCCAATCACAATCAGTACAGTAGCATATAATCGGTATGGAAATTACCAGGTAAGTATCTGGAAAGTAATGCGTAGAATCGGTATAAGAACACTGAGGTCGGAATATACGTTATGGGCAGAATCGGTATGAGAACAACCGTAATTCGCAGAACCGATATAAGAACGACACACCAGGAAAAGTAATGTACTACGAGTGTTGAACACAGACTTGGTATTCATATTGTAGAAGACAGTGCTACTAACAAAACAGGTATTAATATACGTCTTTCGCAGAATCGGTTTCTTCCCAAAATAACTTTTTAGAACATATGACAAACCAGTTCGTCAAAAGGAACCCATTTGGCGGGAAACTTTACTTGCAAGTACGGTAGAACTAGGCTGAAGTTTTAAAGCACTTAGCAATATCAAAATGTGGGTATTATTATACAACGTGACTGGGGAATGACTTTAATTTGCCCGGCATATGGGAATGTTTACCTCTAAATCGCGCATAGCAGGACTTTTCGCGGAATCGGTCTGTGAATTGATGCGTTTGAGGTAATCGTGCGGAAACAAACAAGTTCTTGTTGCAACTCACGTAATAAAGATGTTGGGCAGTTACATTATAATATAGCGAAGAATTATGGTGGTTTCCGTTCAAAATGTACGTTCTCAAATGTTAATAACCTTTCCAAATTTGTTCTAAACGATTCGTGAACTTGGTAACAATTTTGAGGTTTCAAACAAAAATTCACTTTTGCAAACGTCAAGTTATATGTTTCACAAGTGTACGAGTCAGCGGCCTCCAATTTTAAGTTCCCTGGACAAAAGTGGTGTTGACCGTTCAATAAATTAAAAACGATGACAACAGGTGTTCGATTTCAACTTTTTCCTCTTTTTGAAAGAGAGCTAAATTGAATAAAAATGATTTTGTTAATAAAACAGGGTTGGAAATGAAATTATAGTTTGACACAACGGAGCAGAGTATGGGAAAATGCAGGTTACGTTTGCAAACGGCAAGCGTCATTGGTAAGGGCATGCGGATGAGGTATTACGTAATCCAAAAACAAGGAAATACAAAAAGAGGGTTTGAAGATTTCTTAGCCTGTTTCCAATTCGATGTCAAAATGACGAGGGTTTTTTCCTGTCCGATCAAAATAGATTTTACAAAAGTAGTATGGAGAGATATGTAAATTATAAAACCACTTGAAATGATTTGACCAATGACAAGGGGCAAGTGTTATACCAGGTTTTCTTGGTGGCTATGGGCGGAAATCAACAGTAAGAACTGTATTTCCAATAGGATAATCATACAACCCCTCCTTTTGAACTGGAAATTGACGAGGCCATTTCTTAAGAGATTAGAATGAGACTTATGCCAATTGAAAGAGAAAGGTTTACATGGTGAATGATATGTGTTTTGTTTTTGTTATATGCTTAGGCACTTGGGCTCAGTTTCTGAGAAAATATAATATCTACCCAATGTACCAAACATTCCCATATTCTGAAGTTGAATTAGCGATCTGTAGAAAATAACTTTGGGATTCTTTTCTTTGAAATGGTATTCTCAAATGTAAAGAGAGTGACATCTTATAACCGCAAAAGCTCTGTGGCATTGTGAGACCCGGTTTTCCCATCAATTAGGTTAGTTTTAAGCAGGGGCGTCAATCCGATTTGAAACGTGGGGGGGACCAAATCGATTCGAGTATTCCGGCCGTAAGTACTATCTAAGCGGAGCGCCACCATCGGTTGGCGCGCAGCGTACCAAGAAAATTTCAGATTTCAATACCTGCCAGATCGCTGGAGATGGCACTTGCCAGG